>RYYW01000219.1:0-94775 GCA_013621005.1 Aeschynomene evenia | reverse complement strand
TTAGGAGCAAAATAGGCACATTACATCATCCTTTGTTTATCTAAACCTTCCTAGTGACTAAAATGGAGCATTTTACCAAAGTAAGACCAAAAAGCTCAATACACTTAATTAGGAGCAAAATAGGCTCATTACATCATCCTTTGGTTATCTACAACATCCTAGTGACTAAAATGGAGCCATTGACCAAAGTAAGACCAAATGAAGCTCAATACACTCAATTAGGACCAAAATAGGCACATTACATCATCCTTTTTTATCTAAACCTTCCTAGTGACTAAAATGGAGCCATTGACCGAAGTAAGACCAAATGAAGCTCAATGCACTTAATTAGGACCAAAATAGGCTCATTACATCATCCTTTGGTTATCTACAACATCCTAGTGACTAAAATGGACCCATTGACCAAAGTAAGACCAAAGGAAGCTCAATACACTCAATTAGGACCAAAATAGGCACATTACATCATCCTTTGTTTATCTATAACCTTCCTAGTGACTAAAATGGAGCCTTTTACCAAAGTAAGACCAAATGAAGCTCAATACACTCAATTAGCACCAAAATAGGCTCATTACATTATCCTTTGTTTATCTAAACCTTCCTAGTGACTAAAATGGACCATTGACCAAAGTAAGACCAAATGAAGCTCAATACACTCAATTAGGACCAAAATAGGCAATTACATCATCCTTTGTTTATCTAAACCTTCCTAGTGACTAAAATGGAGCCTTTGACCAGAGTAAGACCAAATGAAGCTCAATACACTCAATTAGCACCAAAATAGGCTCATTACATCATCCTTTGTTTATCTAAACCTCCTAATGACTAAATGCAGCCATTGACCAAAGTAAGACCAAATGAAGCTCAATACACTCAATTACGACCAAAATAGGCTCATTACATCATCCTTTGTTTATCTAAACCTTCCTAGTGACTAAAATGGAGCCTTTGACCAGAGTAAGACCAAATGAAGCTCAATACACTCAATTAGCACCAAAATAGGCTCATTACATCATCCTTTGGTTATGTACAAAACCTAGTGACTAAAATGGACCCATTGACCAAAGTAAGACCAAAGGAAGCTCAATACACTCAATTAGGACCAAAATAGGCACATTGTACGCTCCAGAACCCTTCTGAGAGAATTAAGCATAATTCTCTTAGAGTCATGAAAGTTTTAATGATAACAAGGTAAGCCATAAGTATAAAATTTTACTTAAGGTTTTGCTAATATGTGCTAAGTGTCTCAGAAAGCTATAAATTTTTGCAATACCATGAGCATAGACCAAGAAAAACATCAAGTAACCTCGAGATCAATTGATAAAAGCATAGCGCCAAAGATATCCGAAAGGATTGTAAGCTCCAGAACCCTTCTGAGAGAATTAAGCATAATTCTCTTAGAGTTATGAAAGTTTTAATGATAACAAGGTAAGCCATAAGTATAAAATTTTACTTAAGGTTTTGCTAATATGTGCGCTAAGTGTCTCAGAAAGCTTTAAATTATTGCAATGCCATGAGCAAAGACCAAGACAAAACATCAAGTAACCTCGAGATCAATTGATAAAATCATAGCGCCAAAGATATCAGAAAGGATATCTCAGAAGCGCAGAAGGTGAAAGCGTGTTTCTGAGGAAAGAACACTGTCGCCTCAGAAGGTCTCAGAAGACCTCGCGACTAGTAGTTCTCAGAAGGGTCTTCCCTCAGAAGGTTAGCCTCAGAAGTCCGTACAACTCTTAGAAGGTTGGACTCAGAAGCAACCAAGTGTCTGAACTCAAAGAAATGCAAACAGACTCAGAAAGCTCGCTACAACTAGCCAAGGAAGTGGGAACACGCGCACTGTGCAGTTCTGAAAAGTTCCTCATTTTGCGCTGACTGTAGCAGGGAGCCGTTCTGAAAAGGACACAGCCACATAAGCAAAGTGAAAGCTTCTAATTTCGCGGCTCTTGATGCCTATATATATGAGTTCAATTCCAGAGCAATGTGACGAAAATTCTTGCGCTAAAACTCTTGATTAAACGTGCCAAAACTCTGTTGAATTGAAAATCATTTTGCGAAAACTTAGAACTTTCTCAGAAAGACAATTTTTACGAAATTGTTTTTCTAACTTTGCAAAATCTTCTAGTTCTGAATTGGTGTAATTTCTTACATTTGTAAGTTAATCCTAGAAGTCTACTAAGTATAAAACTAGGTTTGTAACTTAGTCTTGGTAGTTGTTTTCGATCAAAACAAACTTTCTGAAAAACGCTAAGTCCTTCGTTGTTTGAAGGCAGTTGTGAAGTCCTCTAGTGGTTGAGGCAAAGTTCAAAGTCCTTAATTGTTTAAGGCAAGGAAGTCCTTAATTGTTTAAGGCAAGGAAGTCCTCTAGTGTGAGGCAAGGAAATCCACTTCGGGTTGTGAAGTGGTGGAAGTCCTTTACGTAGTAAAGGCAGTGTTGTCTGGGAAGGCACATTAAGAAAAATATCTAAGAACTCTCAACTGAAGGTTGAGGACTGGAGTAGGTTGGTTATAACCGAACCAGTATAAAATCCCTTGTGTTAAGCTTTTCTCCCTAACTCATTACGTGTCTAAATCTTTGAGAAAAACACTATCACAACTTTAATTAATACGTCTCGTGAAAACCTTATTGATCAAAATCAGAAAGCTTTTAAGAAACTCAAACCTTAAGTTATTTTCTTAAAATCTCTCAGAAAGGAACTTTCTTAGAAAGACTAAGTTCTCAGAAACTTAATCTTCTCAGAAAGCATTTTCCGCTGCAAACTCTTAATCATACCTTATGAGTAAAAAAAGCTTTCCAAGTAAAAGTTTTAACAAGCAATTTTAAAACTTGCACGATTCAACCCCCCCTTCTCGTGCACACATACACTTTCAATTGGTATCAGAGCTCGGTCCTTAAGGGGGTTGAGCACTTCACAGTGTCAAGGAAAAAGATCCACGAAGGGAAATATGAACTCACCAGCTGCATTCATATCAGATGGGGCTTCAATAAACAGACCTCCGATGTTTCTCGGAGACAGCTTCGACTACTGGCGTGACAGGATGACGCTGTTCATCAAGCACACCAGTTTGGACTTATGGGATAGGATCGAGAATGGAGACTATCAGCCTCTGCAGACAATTACAGAGGATGCTGTAGTTGCAACAGACCTTGAGCCAGGAGCGGCACCTCCAGTACTCAGAACCTATACAAGACGAGTCCCTAAGGATGAATGGACTCAAGAGATGAAGGGAGAAGATACAACTCAACTTCAAAGCTAAATACATTCTTCTCTGCGCCTTGCCCAAGGTAGAGTACGACAAGATTGTGTCGTGTGATACCGCTCAAGAAATTTGGGAGAGATTACACATGCTGCACGAAGGAAATGATGAAGTCAAGGAAACTAAGGTATCAATGCTTGTACATAAGTACGAGTCCTTCTGCATGCAACCTGAGGAAACTATTGACAACATGTCAATAAGATTTCTCCACATCATAAATCAGCTAAAGGTCTTGGGAAAGACCTACTCCAACGCTGAGATGGTGAGGAAAATTCTCAGAAGCCTCTCTGCCAAGTGGCGCCCAAAGGTGACAGCAATCCAAGAAGCAAAGGATCTAAATCAGCTGGGTTTAGATGTATTGTTTGGCTCACTCAGAACTCACGAGATTGAGCTTGAAGGACTACTTGGAGGACCATCTTCATCCTCAAGACCTCAGAAAGCTCTGGCTCTGAAAAGTCAGATCAAAAAGACTTCAAAAGCCCTAAAGGCTGAAGAAATATCTGAGTCTGAGAACGATCAAAACTCAGATTCCGATGAAGATGACATCTCTCTTCTAGTAAGGAAAATGAAGAAAGCTTGGAAGAGAAGACCAAGCAAAGACAAAGATCACACCTAGAAAAGGAAAGTCAAAGTCTTCTGATGCCACATGTTTTGGCTGTGGAGAAAAGGGCCACTTCAGAACGGAGTGCCCTCAGAACAAGGGAAAGAAGAAGTTCATTCCCAAGAAGAAGAAGAAGGCAATGGCTGCTACATGGAGTGATTCAGAAGAGGAAGACTCTAGGTCAGAAAGTGAAGAGGAAGCTAATGTCTGCTTCATGGCCGGTACTGACTATATTCTGGAAACAGAATCTGAGTCAGAAGAGGTACCAAACTCTCCTCCTCTCTCATACTCATACAATGAGATCTCAGAACTCTATGAAGAACTTCTGAGAGACTCAAACGAATTAGCTAACAATTTCAGCAAACTAAGAAAGTCTTTTTAAATCCTTAGAAGCTGAAAATACTAGACTAATTCAAGAAGTAGAGAACATAAGGCTTGAAAGAGATGACTTTAAAAATAGATATCTTGAAAGCCACAACCTCTATCAAGCTTTAGAAACAATGTCTTCTGTAACTGTTGAAAAAGCCGAACTGGCTTTGATAGAATTACAAAAGACAAATGAGCTTCTCACTTCTGACTTGGTTAAGATGGTCAAAGGTGAAAAAATGATGACACTCTTGCTTGGTGGTCAAAGACCTTACAAGGATAAGAGTGGACTCGGTTATGAAGAAATCTTCGAACCAAATGATATTGATCCATCCTTAACTAAATCACCTCGCACGTGCATAGCTTGTTTTAAGAGTGGCCATGGTTCTGAAAAATGTCCTATGTTGGAAAAAGGAAAAATCTCTAAGCCTCAGAAGGCTCAAAAGAAAACTCAGAAAGCTAAGCCTTCTAAGAAGACTATCCCCTCTCAGAAGGGAAAAACTTCTCAGAAAGCAAGTGCTTCTGAAAAGGGCAAACAAAAGGTCTCTGACTCTCAAAACCATGACCTCTCTAAGAAAAGAAGGCAAAAGTCCAAGAAAGCTAACAAGCAAGGACCCAACAAAGAATGGGTACCTAAATCTGTTAACTTTGTGACTGCAGGTGCATCATCAAGCGCTGCTCCACCACCACGATGAGCAGTGGTACCTTGACAGTGGCTGCTCAAGGCACATGACTGGAAGCAAGCACTGGTTCAGAAGTCTCAAGCCCAAGAAAGGCGGAACAGTGCGATTCGGTGATGGCGCTAAAGGAGAGTCACTGCAATCGGAGATGTTGGTAAGGACTCCTCTCACCAAATCTCAGATGTACTTTTGGTCGATGGCTTAACTCACAATCTATTAAGCATTAGTCAATTTTGTGACAAAGGCTTAAAGGTTGAGTTTTATGCCAAGTATTGTCATGTGATTAATCTCACAACTGACAAGATCGTTCTAAAAGGAAAACGTGTTGGTAACATCTATGTTATCCATCTGGATGATCTAAAGGATCAAAATGTGGAATGCCTGGTCTCTGTCCAAGAAGACAAATGGCTATGGCATAAGAAACTTGGTCATGCCCATATGAGACTTCTTTCTGAAACTCTCTCAGAAAGGACTCGTAAAGGGCCTTCCCAGAATTAAGTATCAGAAGGATGCAACCTGCGACTTCTGTGAAAAAGGGAAACAGACCAAGGCCTCCTTTCCCAGTAAAAGTGGTATTTCTACTCAGAAACCACTGGAACTGCTCCACATGGATCTCTTCGGACCAACCAGAACAACTTCCCTTTCTGGAAAACGCTATGGTCTTGTCATAGTGGATGACTACTCCAGATTCACTTGGGTATTCTTTCTAGCTTCTAAGGAAGAAACTTTTGAGAAGTTCAAAGCATTTGCGAAAAGAGTTTCAACTGAAAAAGATTCGCACATTCATGCCATTAGATCAGATCTGGTGAATTTGAATCATTTGAAAAGCTTTTTGAAAATCTGGGCATAGCTCACGAATTTCATCTCCAGAACTCCTCAACAAAATGGAGTAGCTGAGAGAAAGAATCGAAGCCTTCAAGAGATGGCAAGAACAATGCTCCTAGAAAGGACTTTCGAAAGGTTTCTGGGCTGAAGCAGTAAATACTTCATGCTACATTCAGAATCGAGTCTTTCTAAGACCAATTCTGAAAAGACACCTTACGAGCTATGGAAGAATAAAATACCAAACATTTCTTATTTTCATATATTTGGTTCTTCTTGTTTTATTCTCAACACAAAGGACAAACTCTCCAAGTTTGATCCTAAGTCCGATGATGGATACTTCCTAGGATACTCCTCAGCCTCTAAAGCTTACAGAGTATATAACAAAAGGAGTAAATGTGTTGAAGAGACAATCCATATCAAGTTCAAAGAACTTAGTAAGGACCTGTCTCGGAAAGGTACTGACTTAGAAGATGAATTTGAGAAACTCAACATCTCTTCTGAGAAAGCCAAAAGGAAAATTCTTATAGATTATGAGACTGACTTCCAACCCATGGAACAATCATCGTCATCTAAAGAAAAATCTAGTAACATCATCAAAGCTCCAGAACCTAGAGAATCTACTTCTCCAAATACAATGGAACCTAGATTCTCAGAAGGACAAGCTTCTGATGACTCAGAAAGAGAACCTTCTGTGTCTCGTTCTCAGAACCCTACTCCTAAAGGGATCAGAGGTTCAAGAGACTTGAAGAATATCTCTCAGAATGAAGTCTTGGGCAATCCAGAAAGTGGCGTAAGAACCAGAAGGAACTATACAAATCTTGCTATGGTTTCTGAACTTGAACCAGATTCCATAGAAGAGGCGTTAGATGATCCTAGCTGGGTAAATGCCATGCAGGATGAACTTGACCAATTTGAGAGAAATCAAGTTTGGAAACTGACTCAGAAACCCAAAGGCAAAAGTGTCATTGGGACTAAGTGGGTGTTTCGAAACAAACTTGATGAAAACGGTCAAGTCGTGAGAAACAAGGCCAGATTGGTTGCACAAGGGTACAACCAACAAGAAGGGATAGACTATGATGAAACTTTCGCTCCAGTCGCAAGATTGGAAGCTATCAGAATGTTGCTGGCTTTTGCTGCACACAAAGGTTTCAAACTCTATCAGATGGACGTTAAGTCTGCCTTCTTGAATGGATACCTTTCTGAGGAAGTTTATGTAAAACAGCCTCCTGGTTTTGTGAATGATGCATTCCCGAATCACGTATTCAAGCTTACAAAGGCTCTCTATGGTTTGAAACAAGCTCCAAGAGCTTGGTACGATAGATTGAGTTCTTTTTTGCTTAAAAACGGATTCTCAAGAGGGAAAGTGGACACAACTCTTTTTACGCTCTCAGAAGACTCTGGCTTCTTGATTGTCCAGATTTATGTTGATGACATAATATTTGGCGCAACCAATGAATGCCTTTGCAAAGAATTCTCCAAGCTTATGCAAGGTGAATTCGAGATGAGCATGATGGGAGAATTAAAATTCTTCCTAGGATTGCAAATCAAGCAAGAGTCGGAAGGGACAGTTATTCATCAAGAGAAGTATACCAAGGAACTTCTGAGGAAGTTTCTGATGGATAAGGCCAAACCCATGAGCACTCCCATGCATCCCTCTCAAGTAATTGACTTGGACGAAGATGGTGAGAAAGTCTCAGAAAGCAACTATCGAGGGATAATTGGCTCACTTCTCTACTTAACTGCTTCCAGACCAGATATCCAACTCAGTGTTGGGATCTGTGCTAGATTCCAATCTAAGCCCAAGCAATCCCACTTGACTGCGGTTAAACGAATTTTACGATATTTAAGTGGAACTACTAATCTTGGTCTTTGGTACGAGAAAGGTTGTTCTTCTGATGTTGTAGGTTACTGCGATGCCGACTACGCTGGAGACAGGATAGATCGCAAAAGCACAAGTGGCTGCTGCTGCTTCTTTGGAAAATGCTTGATCACTTGGTCTTGCAAGAAGCAAAATACGATCGCCCTATCAACTGCTGAAGCTGAATATGTATCTGCAGCGAACTGCTGTTCTCAGATGCTCTGGATTAAGAATCAGCTACTTGATTATCAAATAAGGTACACCAAAATCCCTATCCTCTGTGATAATACAAGTGCTATCAACTTAGCTAAGAATCCTATTCAGCATTCTCGATCCAAGCACATCGATATAAAACATCATTTTATTAGGGATCATGTGCAAAAAGGCGACATTGAACTCAAATTTGTAAATACTGAGGATCAAATCTCAGATATATTTACAAAGCCTTTACCCGAGGATCGTTTCAATGTTCTGAAAGGATTTCTCAATTTAAGATGTTTCTAAGTGCTTTGAAATTTAAAAACTCTCTTAGAAACCCCCCCCCCCTTAGTCCTAGTTTAGACTCTGAGACGAACAATAGAACTAAGCTTCTGAGCTGGAAGTAGGAAAACTCTATCTGAGAAAATTTGTTTCTCAGAAGACTCATCTCTCAGAAAGGAGATCGAGAAACTAGTTACCAACGGTAACTTTTGGATAAGTGGCAGGAAACGGCTAGTTATCAGCCATGTCTATAAATACTATAGCATTGTTTCATTTGAGCACTTTACGCTCAAAAGCTTACCAAAACTCTGCCAAAACCTCTCCTCGCTTTCCAATCTTCATCTGCCCCTCTCTCTCTCTCTCTCTCTCTTGTTCTTCTCTATCTCTTCTCAAACCTCAAACCCTTCTTTCAAATGGCCGTCTCTGGAGAAATCAAAGGCTTAATGAGAAAACAATCTCAATGAGATATCTGAAGATATTCTCTATGACAATGAGGAAATGCAGTCCCTCTTCCACAAAACTTATCTCCCACGGAATCTTGCCATGGGAAGGGTATTGTCTCTCAATGTCTACAATCAGGTGGACGAAATCCAATTCACCTTCCTCAAGCAACCTGGATGGCCAGCCATGATGAGCTCCGAGGACGTGTGCTACCCAAATGTGGTAAGAGCTTTCTATTCGCAAATAGAAAGGTTCACCAACAAAGGGGTCAAAAGCAAGATTGGTGACCAACACATCCGCTTCTCCTCCTCTGACATCAACAAAGTCTTCAAGACCTTGAATGGTGGCGTTGTCATCGCCGACGACCCAGAATGGGTCAAGGAGGTAGATGACTCGGAAGAAGAAGTCGTGACACTTCTGACTGGTAGCAACAGCCTACCACTCAAGGGAGTAAAGGTGCCTCATCTCACGCAAGAGGCTCGGATCATCTTCTCCGTTGTGCAACACACCCTCCTCCCTCGGATTGGAGACATGGGGAACGTTACCACCATGGACGCCTGCCTGCTGTACCACCTACTGAAAAAGGAAAGAGTAGATTTTGGGAGGATGGTGCTCAACTACATGATGCACCAGGCTCATCCAAAGAGGGCTCTCACAAGTCTACCTTACGGAAGCCTTCTGACCAGAATCCTCAACCATTTCTCCTTCCCACTTGAAGACTATGAATACGTCTTCAACCACAGTAAGTTCTCCATGGTCACCTTCAACAACATCAAGAAGAAGAAGGTACCAGATACGGGGGCACCTAAGAAGAAGGAGGAAGCAAAGCCTTCTAAGGGGGCTGCTGGTCCTATCCAGCCCTCTAAGGCTGAGAAGGGAAAGGAAAAGGTTTCCGATCCTCCAGAAAAGAAGAAAAAGAAGCAAAAGGTGACTCATCCTTCTCCAACAAGGGTGACACGGAGTATGGCTTCTGAGGAAGCTCAGAAGACTCCTCAGAAGGCACCTACGGTCGTTGAGGCTGCTGAAGACTCAGAAGAAACAACGTCTGAGCAACCCATGACCAGAAAAAGGAAAGCACCTCCCACTCTCCAAGTCCCAGACGTGCCACCAGAAGGGAAAAAGAAACGTGGTCGTTTGGTAAAAGCTAACTCTAACACTCCACCTTCATTTCTTCACTCTTCTTATACTTCAATTCCTATTTCTGATTCTGTTGATGGTTTTAAACCCACCAAATTTAAAACTAAACTCCTACATTCCTTGAAATATCAGGGAAAAACTCACAAAGGAGTGGGGATAAAAACCACCAAGAAACAGAGCCCGCCAAAGACGACGGGTAAAGAAATTGTAGCAGTTACTGCTGCTGCCACCACCACTGCTGCTACTACTGCTGCTGTTGAAGAAGAAGCAGAAGCTTCTCAGCACTCCTCTCCATCTGGAAATGTCTCCCCCACCAGAGAAGACATTCAGGGGCATGGAGGAAATGTCGCTAATTCCTCTTCCGGGGAAGAAGATGCGGCACGTTTTCGCATTGAGCATCGCACTCCAGATGCTGGAAGCTCCAAGAAAGAGCCCCAGAAGAAGCCATCTGAGGTTTCTATAGTGGACCTTTCTGAGGCAACCACAACTGAAGTTGCTACTGTCCATGCTGAGTCATTGGCTCAGACGATGCGTGACGTCCAGAAGGCTCTGGATCAACCTTCTGAGACTCTAGAAGCTGCTCCGATGCAACAACAACAACAACTACAGCATGAGGACAGCTTAATTGAACCAACTTCTGAGGTTGGTCTCCTCTCTTCTGAGATCCCTTTGGAACATGAGGAAACTCATGTCTCAACACATGACGTAGTGCCAGGGACCACCAGCACTGGGCTCAGCTCAGAGGTGGGCGCTGACGCTACCATGGCTGCCGGAGTTGCAGCAGTTGAGGCATTTGTTGCCCATAGTTCCTTAGAAGGAACTCTATCTGAGAAGGACTCTCAGAAGGAACCAGAGGTTCCTCCTCAAGATATAACACAGGTTCCTCCTACATCCTTTGATCAACAAGGTCCCACCTTCTCCATAACGGACTCAATGATCGGTTCTGGCTTTCAGCTGGGAAGGATGGTAGTCACCCCACCCTCTGTGCACTTTCGGCCTTTCTTTGGTCGAACTGAGAAGTTGAAGTGCATTGATGCCATGCATAGCCAAATATCAACCTTCAACCTCCCCGACGAGGCTCAGACGTCTGGTGCTATGGAGCAACCATCAGCTAGGCAACCCTCTGATCTAGACCTTATTCTAGTTGCTGAGGATACTCAAAGGCAGCCTTCGATTGACCTTGCTGCTATTGAAGGAAAAGCTGTCCAAGAAGAAGAACCTCCTGAATATCAAACAAGGGATATAATCGATGAAGTACTTGAGGCTGAAGTCTCTTGTCCTCCTTCATCTCAACCCTCATCTTCTCAACAGCCGTCCACTGCCTCTGACCTCCCTCCAGAATGCGCTCCGAATGCGACTCAGAGCGAGATTCTCATGGAGATATGCCAGCTGCTACGCTACATTGCCAGAAAGCAGTAGTTCTAAGTCGATGATGGCGTTTATGTCTTAGCCACCCTTTTTGATGTAACAAAGGGGGAGTAGATGAAATGAGATAAAATTTTTGTACATTGGCTATCGTAAACACTAGGCTAGAACTCAGGGGGAGCAACAACTTAGGGGGAGCCAAACATTTTGTATCTTTACAAAACCATAAATGAAAAAATCATTATTTTTGGCATCTCATGTTTTACCTATCTTATGCTTATCTTTTATTATTTTTTTTTGGCATCTCTTGATTTACTTAGCTTGATATTTCTGAATCTCATACATACATTATCATGAAATACATGCTATAAAATTGATAATCTCAAACAGTGATCATACATTGCATACTTGAACTGTTGATTATCTCAGCCTTCTAAGAAAATAACGAAGCCTTCTCTCAGAAAGCTAAATTAGTTTCTAAGAAAGCAAAAGTGAATTCTGAATAAGTTATGAACTTACTCAGAAACACTTCTGAACTTAAGCAAAAATTATTATCTTAAGACTTAAGTTGTTATCANAATGTTATTTTCTAAGAAAGCAATAATGCATTCGTAGTAAGTAATGACCTTAATCAGAAAACACTACTGAACTTAAGCAAAATTATTATCTTAAGACTTAAGTTGTTATCATCAAAAAAGGGGAGATTGTAAGCTCCAGAACCCTTTTGAGAGAAATGTTTATATTTCTCTTCAGATTACAAAAGTTTTAATGATAACAAAGTAAGCTATAAGTATAAAAAATTTTACTTAAGTGTTTGATAATATGTGCGCTCAAGTGTCTCAGATTGATTTAAATTCATTGCATTCCTTGAGAAAGAACAAGACAACAACGAGTAACCTCAAGACCAAATGATGAAATCAATGCGTAAAAGATATCAGAAAGGGTGTCTAAGAAACACAGAAGGTGAAAGTGTGTTTCTGAGGAAAGAACACAGTCGCCTCAGAAAGGTCTCAGAAGACCTTCTTGACTGTTGTCTCTCAGAAGGGTCTTCCCTCAGAAGGTTCGCCTCAGAAGTTCGTACATCACTCAGAAAGTTGGATTCTGAAGCAACCAAGTGTCTACACTCAAAGGATTCGCAATCAACCTCAGAAAGCTCGCTGCGACAAGTTGGATATGTTGGAACTTGTGCATTGTACATGTCTGAAAAGTTCCTCAATTCGTGCTGACTGTAGCAGGGAGCCGTTCTGAAAGAGACGAAGCCACATTAGCAAAGAGAAAGCTTATTTTCGTGGCACTTTAAAAGCCTATATATATGAATTCAATTGCAGAGATTCAAAACGAAATTCTTGCGCTAAAAACTCTTGATTAAACGTTCTGAAAACTCTGCTAAATTGAAACCATTTGCGAAAACTAAGAACTTTCTCAGAAAGACAACTTAGCTCGAGTTGTTCTTAATTTTGCGAAAAATCTTCTAGCTTTGTATCGGATTAAATTGTTACATTTGTAAGTTAATTCTAGAAGTCTACTAAGGGATAAATTAAGTTTGTAACTTAATCTTAGTAGTTGTTTTCGAAATCAAAACACTTTGTAAAACCGCTAAGTCCTTCTTAGTTCGAAGGCAGTTATAAGTCCTCGATTATTTGAGGCAAGTTTAAGTCCTAAAGGGTTTAAGGCAAGAAAGTCCTTAATTGTTTAAGGCAAGGAAGTCCTCAGGTTGAGGCAAGGAAATCCACTTATGGGTTGTGAAGTGGTGAAAGTCCTTTACGTGTAAAGGCATTGTTGTATGGGAAGGCACTTTAAGAAGAATATTGATTTGTAGATTAAGAGCGTCGTTAATTCTCTCAACCAACCATCAATTTAGAGTTTAAAAACAAGTTCCCAAAAAGGGATTGAATTGATTAACTATAGTAGTATAGCTAGTCAACCCAAGTCGTCTCTCAAGGAGGCTTATATCATTGATCTAGTATGTATAGTATATGTATTGTTGGGATTGTGAAAGAAGTAAATAAAACAATGAATTGAAGAGCCTTAGTGTTGAGACATGCACAAAATCACATTATCCTATCATAAACCCACTTAAGCATTTTATCAAACACCTTATAAGCAACTTACACATTCACAAGAATTATTCAACCAAAATGATTTTGATCCAAACCAATTTAGTAAAACTATCCTAAGCACATGCAAACCTAATTCCCAATCAAGAATTATTCCTAATCTCCTAGCTTATGCGCATCAAATGATAATCCTCACTCAACACCCAAAAACACTCAAATGCACAATAATCTCCCAATCAAGAAACTAAAATGAATTCAAGATATACAATTAAAATTAGCAAGTATGAATCCACACAAACTAACATAAATTGCATTTGGAACCAAGAAATAAGGAAGCTAGAGCAAGAGACAAGTAATGGGTTTCAAGAGAAAATATGATCTTAGCATTACACAACACCAAGAACAAAGAAACTACTCAACCATAATTAAATCAAGTAAGAGACAAGAAATTAAAGCAATAGCAAAGATGGAAATGAAAATAGAAATTAAATTGAACTTGGAGAATTGTATGTAAAGTGTACGAAATATGTAGAGAGAAAAGTAAAGAGAACTTAGAGAGAAGGGAGAGCTTCTGTCTCTAAAATTCTAATCTAAAAACCTAATAAAATTGACTAAAAGAAAGTGTGTACCATTCCCCAATCTGATATGGGATTTATATAGACATAAAAGAAAATTGAAATTACTAAAAAGCTCATTCTCTAAACCTTTACCAACATATAAGACAAGGGTAAATTGGAACTTGCACAAAATGTCATAACTAAGACAACTCAGCAATGTTTAGTTTCTACCCGAAATGTTGCAGCTAGTTTTTGAAGCCTTTAATGAACACTTTGTCCTCGAGCTCTGACACAAAGTTGTGACTCTATGTCTCAGCTTTCCATAGCCACAAAAATCATCCAATTCTAGCAAGTTTAGCTCGAGCTATTGCAAAAACACTGAGTGCTGCTAAAGAATACTGTCATAGACGCTTCATTAACTTTGAGTCCACTTATGAGCTTCTTAGTGACCTCAATTGCTTTCGAGCTCTGAAGATCAAATGAAGCCTTGTGTCTTAGCTTTACAATGCCACTAAAATCAAGTGATTCCAACAGCTGTAGCTCCAGTTCCAGCCTCTGCAACACTGGCTGCTTAGGAATGTTGCTCCAGAATTCTGCAGCAAGCTTGACTCCACTTGAATCTCCAATTGGAAGTCTTTATGCTTTGAATCAGCTTTCGTGTTCTTCATGAAAGTTGTAGACCTGTGTCTAAGCTTTCCAACAAGACACAGATCACAAAATTAGGCTCAAGAGTGGTTAATTGACATGCATACAAAGGGGATTAATCACTAAAAATTATGCTCTATCAAATATCCAAGGAACTCTCAACTTGAAGTTGAGGACTGGAGTAGGTTAGTTAATACCGAACCAGTATAAAAATCACTTGTGTTAAGCTCTTCTCCCTTCTCTTTAAACTAATTAATTGGTTGAGAAAATTCTAAACACGTTATTTCGAAAATCAACTTTCGGTAAAGACTCTAAGTTTGTTTCTGAAATCGTTTACGAAGTATATACACTAAACAAACTTGTCTTTAAAACTTAGAAGGAAAATCTTCTCAGAAAGTTAAAGTTCTCAGAACCTTAACCTCCTCAGAAAGCTCATTCCGCTGCAAACTTTCAAACTCTGCTTTTTGAGCAAAACTGCTTTCTAAGAAAGATTTTAAAGAACTAAATCTTAAACAAGCACGATTCAACCCCCTTCTTCTGCACAAATACACCTTCAGGTTCCAATGGTCAGAGAAGTGGGAGCAAAGTTTTCAGAGGTTGAAGGATAGATTAACTACAACACCTGTGTTTGTTCAGTCGTCTGGGAGCGGTGGTTTTGTGGTGTACTGCGACGCATCCAGGGTTGGTTTGGGTTGTGTGTTGATATAGAGGGGTTAGGTGATAGCTTATGCGTCCAGTCAGCTGCGGAAGCATGAGTTTAACACCATACTAGATAGCCCTTAACGCTTAAGTCATTTTAGGCCATTTCATAAGGGTTACCTCCTCTTATCATATTTATCTTTATATTTAAAATACATATACGCGGAAATAGACGAGAGTAAATTTTTCGTAAACATTCGCGGAATAGAAAATAAGGGCTTTGCGCATACAATAAGCGATAATATGAGTGATACAAATATATACTGAAAATACCTCATCATATAAATAACTTCCATCAAGTAACAAACATTAAATAAATACTAGGCTTTATCCCATAAAGCCAAAAACAGTGACTCAGGAGACTCCTCCATAAATATGTTGGGAAATCATGCATATAGAAGCACCGGAAAACAAAATTTTACATGCAATTCCCTCCCATAGACCCTTGTGAAATATCATAAATCATATTTGATTTACCTGTTGAAGCGTGGCAGCTACACGAAATGAGCTACGTCAATCCTTCCGACGCAGTAGCAGCGGCGGCCTTTAGAAGTCCACACAGCAGTTGTGGCCGTCACAACGTCCACCTTGATGCTCCTCTGAGACTCTCTATGCTAATAGTGAATTTCAGAGAAAACAAGGATTAACTTTCTCTGAGTGAGAGTGAGTGAATTCAAAATTCTTGTGTGTGAGGCTAGGCTCATATGTCTTGCTATTTATAGCCAACACTCCACTCTCATCTCATAGAAAACCTAAACCTAGTTTGTGTCTTATTGGGCCCATCTGATGTAGCCCAATGCAATTAAATTAGTCACACTAATTTAATCTAATTAAGCATCAATTTAAAAACTGCTTTAGTGTGTGACCCCTATAGGTTCTCATAGCGTTGGCAATATTATTAAAATCTATTTAATAATATAAACAATGAGCGGTATCTAGCAACACATCACTGTTACCCAAGTTATAAGAAAGTCAACGGTTTGACATAACCTTTACGTGATCGATGTTATTGTACAATTCAATCCCTTTGTCCAAATATAATAGATTTAACACAAGCATGGAATTAGTCATCTTGTATAGTTAAATCGTTAGTTTCTTGATTACCGAGTAGACTGATAAAATTAAATGAGATTAATGTCACACATTAATTCATTTCAGCACGGCCATGCATTTACTCAGTCCTACTCATCAAGGGGCCCACAGATATATCTCTCGTAATGTGAGAGGGACAAATCCTATCTACGTTACTCACATCTACATACATGATTCGCGATATATCCAATAATCGACTTTATAATTATCCTGTTACGGATAACGTTTGACGATATTAAAACATACAGTTCTCATGTAGGGGATTGCAATAACTTCAAGTCGAAGGATCACATCTACCATCATCACTATGAGAATCATCTATGACATTCACGTTACGATCCATGTGATATTCTCATGGCGGGTCAATCCAGTATACTACAATTATACCTATGTGTAGACTTGATATCACATATCCATAACCTGTGAGAAAAGGTTATCAGTCCATACACATACTAGCCTCAATGCATTACTGTTGTCCTGTTGGTTCAGTAATACTCGACTAGGGACATTTAAGAATGGATTCTCACTATTAGGTCATGTACCTAATATTTAATATTTAAATAATTCCATTCTAAGGACTTCATAATGTTCATTAAAATAAATAAACAATTAATGAATGAAATGCCTCATATATATATATAAATATATAATATAAAATGTGATAACATCATAAAAACGCAATTATGATTGGTCCTCTAGGGCATACACCAACAGTCTCCCACTTGCACTAGAGCCAATCTGGCATATCCCTAATGCCTAATGATCTAGTATGCCCATCAAACTTCCGCTGAGGAAGGGGCTTGGTCAGTGGGTCAGCGATGTTATCTTCAGTCGGTACTTTGCATATCTTCACATCTCCTCTATCGATAATCTCCTCGAATGAGATGAAAACGCCTAAGTATGTGTTTGGATCGCTGGTGAGATCTGGGTTCCTTAGCTTGTGCAATGGCTCCATTGTTGTCGCAATAGAGAGCCACTGGGTCCTCGATGCAAGGAACCACACCAAGCTCAGCAATGAACTTTTTTGATCCAAACAGCCTCCTTTGCTGCATTACTGGCAGCAATATACTCGGCCTCTGTAGTAGAATCGGCGATTGTCTCCTGCTTTGAACTTTTCAAGCTCACAGCCCCGCCATTAAGACAAAACACATAACCTGATTGCGATTTGGAATCATCTTTATCGGTTTGGAAGCTAGCGTCAGTGTAACCTTGTACAACAAGCTCTTCCTCACCGCCGTATACCAAGAATGAATCCTTAGTTCTTCTCAAGTATTTAAGGATATTCTTGACGGCTGTCCAGTGACTATCACCGGGATCTGACTGGTATCTGCTCGTCATGCTCAAAGCATACGAGACATCTGGTCATGTACATAACATAGCATACATGATAGATCCAATTGCAGAAGCATATGGAATCTTACTCATCCGATCTCTATCGGCTTGTGAAAGGGGACATTGATTCTTTGAGAGTGTCACACCATGTGACATAGGCAAGAACCCTTTCTTTGAATCATGCATGTTAAAGCGTCTCAACACTTTATCTATGTATGTACTCTGGCTCAGGCCAAGCAATCTATTTGATCTATCTCTATAGATCCTTACACCCAATATGTAAGTGGCTTCGCCCAAGTCCTTCATCGAAAAACAATTCCCAAGCCAAGTCTTAATAGACTGTAATGTGGGGTTGTCATTTCCAATGAGAAGTATGTCGTCTACATACAAGACCAGAAATGCAACTGTGCTCCCACTAACCTTCTTGTAAACACAAGGTTCATCTTCATTCATGACGAATCCAAACTATCTTACAGTTTCGTCAAAACGAAGATTCCAACTTCTAGAAGCTTGCTTCAATCCATAGATTGATCGCTGTAACTTGCATACTTTTGCAGTATTATCTCCAATGTCAAACCCTTCGGGTTGTGTCATGTACACATCCTCAAGGAGATTTCCATTAAGCAAAGCAGTTTTGACATCCATCTGCCATATCTCATAATCATAGTATGCAGCGATAGCAAGTAAAATCCGAATGGACTTAAGCATTACGACAGGTGAAAAGGTTTCATCATAGTCTATACCATGAGTTTGCTTGAAACCCTTTGCAACCAGTCTTGCTTTAAAAGTAATCACATTACCATCCATGTCAGTTTTCTTTTTGAAAACCCACTTGCAACCTATGGGTTTTACCCCTTCAGGTTGATCAACCAAGGTCCATACCTCGTTAGTGTACATGGAATCCATTTCAGATTTCATGGCTTCTAGCCACATTTCAGATTCAGGCCCAGTAATGGCCTCCTGATAGGTGACAGACTCATCTTGATCTATGAGCAGCACATCACCCTGTTGAGTCATGAGAAATCCATATCTCTCAGGTGGGTGACGTGTTCTGTCTGACCTACGTGGTTCTTGCGTTACTTGAGCAGGTTGTTGTACCACAACAACTTGTGTGCTCTGCTCTTGTTCCAACCTCAGTCTCTTCTTGTGGTTGAAGTATTTCTTCAATTTCTACTTTCCTCCCACTGGTTCCAATGAGTTCCTTCTCAAGGAATACACCAGTTCGTGCAACAAACACTTTGTTGTCAGATTGGTTGTAGAAATAATATCCCTTGGTTTCTTTAGGATATCCCACAAAGAAGCACTTTTCAGATTTAGGTTCAAGCTTATTATAGACTTGACGTTTCACATAAGCTTCACAACCCCAAATCTTCATAAAAGACACACTGGCTAGTTTACCAGTCCACATCTCATATGGTGTCTTTTCTACCGTTTTGGTTGGAACACGGTTAAGTGTAAATGCTGCTGTTAAGACAGCATGTCCCCAGAAAGAATTTGGAAGGTTTGCATGACTCATCATTGATCGAACCATGTCTAACAATGTTCGATTTCTTCTCTCAGAAACACCATTCCATTGTGGCGTTCCAGGAGGAGTGAGTTGGGATAGTATCCCACACTCTCGTAGATAGTCATCAAACTCTTGACTCGAGTATTCACCTCCTCGATCTGATCGAAGGATTTTAATACTCTTGCCAAGTTGGTTTTCTACTTCATTCTTGAATTCTTTGAACTTTTCAAAGGATTCCGATTTGTGTCTCATAAGATACACATATCCATATCTACTGAAATCATCAGTGAATGTGATGAAGTACTGAAAACCACCTCTGGCCAAGGTACTGATGGGTCCACATACATCGGTATGTATAAGGCCCAAAAGCTCAGTGGCCCTTTCACCCTTTTGAGTGAATGGTGCCTTAGTCATTTTTCCCAATAAACAAGATTCACATGTCTCATATGATTCATAATCAAATGAGTCCAATAATCCATCCTTATGGAGTTTTGAAATGCGCTTCTCATTTATATGGCCTAAACGACAATGCCAAAGGTAAGAAGGGTTCAATTCATTTGGTTTGAACCTCTTGGTATTAATGTTATAGATAGGCTTTTCGAGATCAAGTACATAAAGTCCATTAAACATAGGTGCACTACCATAAAACACATCATCATAATAAATGGAACAACATTTGTTCTTAATTATAAAACTAAAACCAAGTTCATCCAAACTGGAAATAGAAATGATGTTTTTGCTAATGGAAGGTACGAAATAACAGTTCTCTAACTGAATTACAAGCCCAGTGGGCAAAGTCAAATCATAAGATCCTATAGCTAATGCAGCAACTCTTGCTCCATTTCCAACTCGTAGGTCGACTTCACCCTTCGTCAATGATCTACTCTCATTTAGCACCTGTTTATTTGTACAAATATGAGAACCACATCCAGTATCTAATACCCATGATGCAGAAGTAGATAAATTGACTTCTATAACAAATATACCTGAAGCGGAAGTCTCACTTCCTTTGTTCTTCTTGCATTCTTCCAGGTATTTTGCACAGTTCCTCTTCCAATGTCCGGTCCCACCGCAATGGAAGCAGGTGCCCTCTTTAGACACACCACCCTTAGGCTTCAAGGCTTTCGACTTGGGCTTTTAATTGCCCTTGCCCTTTGGCTTGCCTTTGCCCTTGGGCTTGCTGCCTTGCTTCTTTTTGCCCTTTCCACCTTGAACCATCAAGATGGCCTTGCCTTTGCCTTTATTTATATTCTGCTCAGCTGTTCTCAACATGCTCAGCAATTCAGGCAAGGTCTTATTAAAGTCATTCATGTTATAGTTCATGACGAACTGTCCATATGACTCAGGCAATGACTGTAAGATCAGGTCAGTGGCCAACTCTTGGCCTAGAGGGAAGCCCAACCTTTCAAGGTTCTCAATGTATCCAATCATTTGGAGCACATGAGCACCCACAGGACTTCCTTCTGACATCTTGCAGCTAAAAAGGGCTTTGGAAGCTTCAAACCTCTCCTGCCTTGCTTGCCCTTGATAGAGTTGCTTGAGGTGTACGATCATATCGTACGCCTCCATGCTCTCATGATGTTTTTGCAACTCAGGGGTCATGGTAGCAAGCATGAGACAACAAACATCTAAGGCATCATCCTGATGCTTCTTATAAGCATCCTTGTCAGCCCTAAAAGCAGTTGCAGCTGGTGCCTCCTCAGGAATAGGTCCTTCGAGGACATAAAATTTCTTTTCATGCTTGAGGACAATCCTCAAGTTTCTGTACCAGTCCAGAAAATTCGTTCCAGACAACTTATCCTTCTCAAGGATAGATCGCAGTGACAGGTTAGTTGATGCGTGTGATGCCATAATAAACTACAGAAAGAAAATATGCAAAGTGAGTATCATGACATATATATAATATTTAATTAGGTCTTTAATTAAATATTTCTCCCACTATTTTATTCAAATCAATGACCCTCTACATTGATTCGTAAAATTTTCCTTTGGAATATTTTATAGTAGGCCAAGATCCATATTTCATCTAGCTTTAAGTCAACTTTGGTTGATCGCTTAAAGTTTCGACTATTTAGGTAGGAAACTCTTTCCAATTGTATCTTATACAATTCTTGGATAGTTGGGTGAATAACATCTTATTCTAATTCATCTTATGAATTAAAGCCCAACTTTTCATTGCCTCTAAGCCTCTCAATCTTATTGAATCTCACTTAGTTAAGTCAAACCCAATGGTTGGCAGTCGGACATTACTTGCTTGTCCTATCGCGCCTTACTGCTATAGATAAGAGTGCCCTGCTTTGGCAGACCCACACTACATCGATATCAGTCTTGACGAGTGCCAGGCATTGGAAGGCTATCATGACTTAATATTTTATAATAAGGGATTTTTATAAATAGATCTCACCATATAATGTTAAACCATTTAACATATAAAATTCATACATGTATCTCATACATATACATAAAACATGCAAATGCAACATACATGTAATAATAGAATAAAATAAATAAAGCATATGAGAACTTATATACATGCATCCCATGACATGATAAAAGAAATACTTTATATCATTTTAATCAATTACAAATTAAACACGCGGCCCGTATGAAATTTAATCACATATTAATAAAAGATCTTAAATTTTAATTAATCATATTAATTAAAAGATCTCAAATTTGAAATACAAATATACCATATATATAGGTGTTCCGTTTTAATCAATCTTATTAATTAAAAGGATTTTAAAATTTGAAATATAGACACTCCATATATATAGGTGTTCTGTTTTTAATTAATCTCATTAATTAAAATGATTTCAAAATTTGAAATATAGATACTCCATATATATAGGTGTTCCGTTTTAATCAATCTTATTAATTAAAAGGATTTCAAAATTTGAAATATAGATACTCCATATATATATATAGGTGTTATGTTTTTAATTAATCTCATTAATTAAAATATTTTAAAATTTGAAATATATATATATATATATATATAAAGTCACGGAACATAAGAGAACTCCATTTTGAAATATATATATATAAACGGCACAAGAATAGGCGCAAGCGTATCTTCATGGAAATTCCAAGCAGGTAACTTCCAAGCACTCTAAAACCGTGGCCATTGTAGCGGAACGGGCGCTGAATGATAGGCAATGTTGAAGGCAAATCACCGATCACTTGGGAGTCAACGTAGCGGGTTGAAGCGCTGTTGCAATCTACAATCCTTATTCTCATATAGGCGATGAAGTAGCAGCATCATGCACTCCATTTGGCTCCACAGTTTCAAGGGATAAATTTTCAAAATTTAAAATAATCATTTTTCAAAATCAAATTATCTTGATATGGATACAAGAATTTTGAAATTCAAGAATAGCCAATCTTGGCCATTCTTGGCAAGATTTCGAAAAAGAAATAAATTTTGAAATTTGAGATAGCCATATAATTCATAAATATTAATTCATCATCATGAAAATAACCATATGGATTTCAAAAATTCTAATTCATCATCAAGAATTTAAAATTTTTGAAATAATGATTGAAGACATGAATTCAACTCTTGAATCTATGTGTCTCATATGTTTATGAAAATCAAGTTTAGACAAGAGTGTTTCTTAAACCACATATATCAAAATCGAATTTTGACAGAAACACATTAATATATAAAATGAGTTACAGAGTTATCTCATAACACTAGCAACATAAACATGTTTTTATGAATCCTTATTGGCATAGAAGCAAAACCATGTTATCACATAACATGTATATTTCGAGATTATCATATAATCAAATGAACAAAACACTTTCATACGGAAAAATCAAAACCATATTTATCCCATAAACAAAATGAGAAACATAACATAACCATGTTTATCATATAAACCACAGGTAATGCCATCAAACAGAAATACGTTTTCACAACCAGGCTCTGATACCACTGTTGGGAAATCATGCATATAGAAGCAGCGGAAAACAAAATTTTACATGCAATTCCCTCCCATAGACCCTTGTGAAATATCATAAATCATATTTGATTTACCTGTTGAAGCGTGGCAGCTACACGAAATGAGCTATGTCAATCCTTCCGACGCAGTAGCAGCGGCGACCTTTAGAAGTCCACACAGCAGTTGTGGCCGTCACACGTCCACCTTGATGCTCCTCTGAGACTCTCTATGCTAGTAGTGAATTTCAGAGAAAACAAGGATTAGCTTTCTCTGAGTGAGAGTGAGTGAATTCAAAATTCTTGTGTGTGAGGCTAGGCTCATATGTCTTGCTATTTATAGCCAACACTCCACTCTCATCTCATAGAAAACCTAAACCTAGTTTGTGTCTTATTGGGCCCATCTGATGTTAGCCCAATGCAATTAAATTAGTCACACTAATTTAATCTAATTAAGCATCAATTTAAAAACTTCTTTAGTGTGTGACCCTATAGGTTCTCATAGCGTTGGCAATATTATTAAATACTATTTAATAATATAAACAATGAGCGGTATCTAGCAACACATCACTGTTACCCAAGTTATAAGAAAGTCAACGGTTTGACATAACATTTACGTGATCGATGTTATTGTACAATTCAATCCCTTTGTCCAAATATATAGATTTAACACAAGCATGGAATTAGTCATCTTGTATAGTTAAATCGTTAGTTTCTTGATTACCGAGTAGACTGATAAAATTAAATGAGATTAATGTCACACATTAATTCATTTCAGCACGGCCATGCATTTACTCAGTCCTACTCATCAAGGGGCCCACAGATATATCTCTCGTAATGTGAGAGGGACAAATCCTATCTACGTTACTCACATCTACATACATGATTCGCGATATATCCAATAATCGACTTTATAATTATCCTGTTACGGATAACGTTTGACGATATTAAAACATACAGTTTCTCATGTAGCGGATTTCAATAACTTCAAGTCGAAGGATCACATGTACCATCATCACTATGAGAATCATCTATGACATTCACGTTACGATCCATGTGATGTTCTCATGGCGGGTCAATCTAGTATACTACAATTATACCTATGTGTAGACTTGATATCACATATCTCATGGTTGGTTCAGTAATACTCGACTAGGGACATTTAAGAATGGATTCTCACTATTAGGTCATGTACCTAATATTTAATATTTAAATAATTCCATTCTAAGGACTTCATAATGTTCATTAAAATAAATAAACAATTAATGAATGAAATGCCTCATATATATATATATATAAATATATAATATAAAATGTCATAAATTCATAAAAACGCAATTATGATTGGCCCTCTAGGGCATACACCAACAAAATACACATCCAATATCTAGTTGCCGGGTAACATAGGTCAGGTCTCTGAAATCATAAATAACTAAATAAACGTAGCGGAAGCATAAAAACCATAACATCTTAATAAAGGAATAAAATATGTCTCCGGTATCTAAGGAACTATATCATAAACTAAGTCTGTGCGGGCTTCTCATGTTGTGAACACCATATTTTACCCCAATTAAATGCAATCAACAAATAAATAACAAATCAAATGCAATTAAGAATAAAATCAATCAAATGCAATCAACCCTAAATAACAGATCAAATGCAATTCAGAATAAAATCAATTAAATGCAATCAAAATTAAACCAGTATCAGGTAATAATCAGATACAAATCAAATTAAAGCAAAATATAACCAAAACATATCAATCAGGATTGCATTGCATTTTAATAAAACCTAATTAGCTAGTATATAATACTGGTCTAAGAACAGTAAAAGAGACCGAAAAAAAACAAAAAAAAAGAGAGGAAAAATACAGCACAGCACACAAAAAAAGCAAGGTAATAGTTTCTTCCTTTTTGTACACATCATCATCATCACCGCCCGCTTCCCCTGCGACCGCCGCACCCCTCCGCCGCGGACAGCCGCAGAAGCTTCGGACTCCCCTGTTGCGTCCTCTCCCCACCGGCCCTGTGGCTGCGGCTGCCGTGAGAGCAGGGAACCCTCTTCCCCTCTTTTCCTGCCACAGCGGCGGCTGTGAACGTCGCGGCGTCGGGCGGCTCGCGGACGGCTCCAAGACCCCCTTCCTCTCGGTCTTCTCCTCTCTCTCTCTCTCTCTCTCTCTCTCTCCCTTCTCGCCCTCAGACGCGGAAGCCGCCGCAGTCGCGGTGTCCGGCGGTCGCGCCAGGCAGCACCCGCGTCTCCCTTCGCGGCCACCTCTCCTTCTCCCTCGTTATGGCGACGGCAGCACCACTGCCTATCTTTCTCTCCTGCCCACCATGGAAGCGGCGGCGCCCCTTCTTTAGTTTTCCCCTCTTTGTTTCCTAAAACCTAGATCTACTGTGTGTTTGTGTGTGTTGTTTGTGTGCGTGTGTTTGTGTGTGTTTGTGTGTGTTCGTGCGTGTGTGTATTATTATTATTATTATTATTACTATTCTGTTTATTATTCTTGTTTAATCAAAAACATTCAAAGTCCCTTTCTACAATTTATTATTTCGTTGTATGAGATAATCATCCTCGGGATATAAATTGTGGGGTACTCTGTTTTTTTATCAAAACATTCAAAGTCCCTTTCTACAATTTATTATTTCGTTGTGTGAGATAATCATCCTCGTGGTATAGATTGTGGGGTACTTGTGCTTTCTCTATTTATTATTCTTTTTAATCAAAATATTCACAAATTCTTCTTTACAATTTATTATTTCGTTGTATGAGATAATCATCCTCGGGATAATGGATTGTAGAGTGCTTGTGCGAATCACATCGTCCTGTACCCTAAATATATCTTTTTCTTAAAATAATATTTGTTTCCTTTTAAATCAAAAACAATTTATTCTCTTTCAATTAACATCAAAACAAAATCACACAAAAATCTTTTTTTACAATTTCGTTGTATGAGATAATCATCATCGAAATTTCAAATTGGTGCTTGTGCGATTCACATCGTCCTGTACCAAACACTTTCTAAAAAAAAATTCAACACACAAACATTTTCTACAAGAACGACGTGGGTTTGAGTTCCTCATTGCACCAGAGGATACGTCGGCGCAGGCTACAACCTGTCAACCCAAAATTAATTTTAAAATCATTTTGTTTCCTTTTTATTTTATTCTACTTTATTTTTTTTATGTGTTTATCTTAAGGGGGAAATTAAATGTTATTAAATTATAAATATTGATCTGCATAATTTGCTCTAGGGTAACCGTATTTATACGGATGTATTAGGGGCGCAGTGGAATTAAATTCTCACCCTTCCCTAATCATAATTCGACTCCCGAACCTTATCTCTAAAAAGACCAGTTTTCAACAAAATAAAGGTTTTTCAATTTTTCCATAATTAAAATTGGTGGCAACTCCATGTCACTCCATTTTTAGTCACGGCACCCCTCGGGGACATTGTGACACATGTGCTCCAACATCTTGCTCGATCAGATCCTCTAATAGGTGGGGGAAAACATAGGGTGAGTACATAATGTATCTCAGTAGAGGAAGCCGCCCCGGGTTTAATTATGAAGTAGGTGAAGTATGAATGTGTTCAATTCATGTATAAGTTTTAAAAGAATCTTTCCTGGAACGTCTTACCTAAGTGCGTCTTGTTCTTTTTACTTAATACATATAACATATCATAATGAAGGTCTCCGTGTAGTGTGTTATGTGCTTCTAAACATCAATAAGGAAAATATAACATAACAGAACATATATCAGAGCTTTATTTCAAAATATCTTGTCATTAACTTTTATTTTAAATCTGTCAGACATGGCAAAACCTCCCTCCCATCCTTACTCCTACAATCCAGCCCCTAGGTATGAGCTCATCCTAAAACATACGGGGAAGAGGGGGTATAGTTCACCTTCCTCAAGTTAAGGAGTTGTAGCCGAGGATGCCACCCCTCCCCACAACACTCATCACACGCTGAAGGCTACATAGTATTTTAATCTTTCAGAGTATCAGAGATCTTTTATTTTTTAATTATCACAAATCTTTCAGAGTTAATAGAGATCTTTCACAGCATCAGAGTATCTTTCAGAACATCTTTTAACCTTTACCAGGTGATAGAGTTAATTCATTCAGAGCATTTCATCATAATGTGTATCATTACATAGCATATTTAACATTCAACATGGCATAATAACATATAATCGACATATAATTGGCTCATAATATTGCATACAATTCAGAGACAAATCATATATAACGTCCATATAAGTCGTAGAACACATTAGAGTACATAAAGGGTCAAAACAGTTAATTTTCATAAAATCTGCAGTGTTGTAATCGATTACAGAAGTGTTGTAATCGATTACTGTAATCAATTACACAGACTCTATAATCGATTAAGAGAGAGCCATGTTTTCTCGCGATCTGAAATTCTCAGCTCGTAATCGATTACGAACTCGTGTAATACATTACGAACACGAGAAATCAGATTATAGGGTTCCAAAACACGTTTTTCATGAGCCAATGGCTAAAACTTTAATCTAGAATATTCCAATCGATAGAAAACAAAGATAAACATAAACCAATCGGTAAAATACGTTCTAAACACTTTTCAATTGGTGAAAACTCTTTCTCTTTGAAAATCAATCGGTAAAACATAACCCTTTTATGAACTCTAATGGGAAAAATGAACAACACCCATAACCTCATCAAATACACATCATCGATAAGTGCACCGAATCGTTCAAGTAATAAAAACCACGGTGAGTGGGTATCGTTCCCACAAGGATTAAAGAACCGAGCAAAAATTTCTTTAAATGAGTTTCTAATTAGACAAATCGAATAAAGTTTAATGAATGAGAACACAATGTAAATTCAAAAGCTACTGAATGTAAAAATGCAGTAACTGTTTAATGAAAATTCAATGAATGAAAGGTTAGGGTATTAGGTTCACGTATTTTCTGAAGTTAGTAAAACATTTGCTTGCCTTTGTATTTTAAAACCTCAATTCAATAAACGAATCTTAAGTTGTCAATTGCAATTCCTTGGTAATTTAACACTTTTTCTATGAACAATTTGTCAATCCCTTGATCAAATCATTTCAAAGAAAAGATAAAATATTTTTACTAATTCAAAATTCACAAAAATCTTGATTCTATTCCTAGATATCAATATTTCTTGCAATTTCCCTTAAGCTAATTCACAAATTTATTTTCCCAAATAAACACATGAATCCAAGATAAGTTGAAAAGTGATTTTCCAATCCTCAGAACAACACAATACAAATAAGGTAATTGCTTGAATTGAATTAATAAAACTCAAAGGTTCACAAATATCGGATTAATTCATAGTAATACGATCCCCCTCACCCTAACTAAGAATTTAGTTGCTCATAATTAAAGAAAACAAAGCATAAAATTAGAAGACTTTTTTAAGAACGAATAACTGAATTTATTTATAAAAATAACTAAGAACAAAGTACTCGTCAACAAAAGATAATCCTAAGCTTGCATTCTAGTCCTATTTATAACCAAAATAATCCTAGAATTCAAATTGTTCCAATCCCTAAAACAAAGGGAATTAAGCTTAGAGATAACTTTGAAAAGATATGAAAATATTTGAAATTGAAATGATCCTGAATTATAGCACAATTTGAGGTGCAGGCAGTTAATTTCATACCGGACGCGATGCTTCCAAAAGGCGGACAACATGAGAGAGTTGTCCAGTCCGGGCGCTAGGCGGGGAATCAGGGTGTGATGCGCCTGAAATGAAGTCTTCATGGGTGCGAGGCGTTGGGTTGGCGCGAGGCGCCTGATCCTCGCATTTTTCTCAATTTGCTTCTGAGTTTGGGGCGCTGTGGTTGGCACGAGGCGCCTGAGAGGAAGATCGAGCAGGGCGCATGATAGAATCATAATCACATGCTTTTTGATCCCTTTGTTTGTGCATTTTAGTGGCAATAATTGTCTCGATACTCATTGTTATGTATTGATTGCTTCTTCATGTCAATCATCAAGCAATTCAAAAATTGTTGCTATTTTTTGTCAAATGTCACTTATTTCTAATCATTCACTTCATGAGCATTCATTTAGTGTGTTTATGTGATTAGGAATTGGATTGGAGCACAAGGAAGGGAGCAAAAAGCTAGTGCAGAACTGCAGAATTCGCGGGCCAGCCATCCTGAGTCGCATGCGAAAGGGAGGCGTTCCAGAATCCAAGCCAATTGCAGCAGCTCGCATGCAAACACCCCCGAGCTCGCCGGCGAGATACCCTGTTTCTCGCATGTTAAGCACCCCAAGCTCGCATGCGAGCTTACGTCGTGCTGACAATAATTTTTAAATGCAATTTAGTACCTTTTAGATTCCTAGAATTTGCTATTTTGGGACATGTATTTATACCTCTTGTTAGAGGTCCTTGGCACGTTTTCCAACCCTAATTTAGTCATTTTCATATTTTGCTAGAGTTCTAGAGAGAGAAGCTCCAACTTCTCTCTAGGATTTTATTTCTTCTCTTCATTTTGTCTCTAATTTATGGTTTGATTCTTAAACTCTTGTTGACTCTTACTCATTTCATTAATGCTATCTTGTTTCTTTCATTTAATGGCTGAGTAGTTTTCTTTTGTCTTGGCATTTTTGGTTTTCACCCTAGTGTGGCTATTTATGTGGTTTTTTATGCTTGTGATTATTATTCTAGTGTGTTTGATCATGTTCTTAGTTTAATCTGAACTCCTACATGTATGTGGATTAATGTGTGTGTATGTTTTTATTTATCAGAAATATATGTTGGATTTTCTTGATTAAGAAAGTCTTATATGTGTTTCAAGTGATGTGATTGAGCAATAGATTGATTGGTTTATTGTTTGATTGAGTTTATGAACATGGTTTTAATTCCGGATTAGGAATTTCATATTGGTTGATACATAGAATTTATCTTGGGACTTAGTCATTTCGGATTAGAAATGGTTAAATTCAAGTAATCTAAGTACTAACCTATGCACACCTTGTGTTTGTTGAATTGCATGTGTTAAAGTCAATGATTGAATAACCTAGCTAGGTGTAAATTCTTTGATGCCAAGTCTTTTTATTATTTAAAGTTCACTTGTTTAATTGTTTTCTTTATCATTAAAACCAAAACCCCCCTTGTTTTTATTCTTAGTTCACATAGTGATCAATAGAAATTGCTTCCTTGAGAGACGACCCGTGTTGACTTCCATTAGCTACTTAGCTTTTAATTAGTTAATCCGGTTTTGGTATACTTTAACTCATTCTAAATTGAGCGGGGTGCTGGAGAGTTAAACGACGCTCTGACATTTGATCCGATCAGCGCGGAGCACGGCTTGCGGGTGCGAGGCACCTGGGATGCAGGCAATTTCCAATTTGATTCTGTCTCTGGGACGCGGAGCGTCCTCCAGGCGCAAGGCACAAGTAAATTTGATTTTTCAGGTGCGAAGCACGTTGCAATTACGTCACAAACTTTATTTCAGCAAAAATTAAATAAAAATGCCAAGGCATCACAACACCAAACTTAAGGTGTTGCTTGTCCTCAAGCAACGAAACAACTGAAAACAAAACACAAAGCAGAGCATAGGAATCAAGAGCAATTATTTTCTGAACTTCTATAATCAAACAGTCAGGATAAGTCAAAACAATATGATCACATGCATTTTTAATCATTTTATATCCTTCAACAAATCCTTTTGCAATAGAGAAGACACTCGAACCATACTCCAGATCATGTTATGAGGGTTCTTTAAGAGATTCCATGCATGTATAAATTTACATTATAAATTTACATGCATGTAGTGCAATGACATTTATACTTTTTATTTTCACAACAGATGATTTGATATTCTCAACAAGTTAGGGGGTAGTGCTCTTGCATTTTGATCCTTTAGGAACATGACTCTAAATGCTTTGTCTCAGGGTTGCTCTTTAAAGTGAGTTTTCGATTAACGCCGGTCCAGTTGGCCCAAGACGCTAGGTGATGAAGCACCCCTCGAATCTAATTACCCAAGCCTTTCCCTAACACAATCACACCACAAACACATAACTAGGTTCTAAAGATATTGAATTAAGATATCCCCTAACCATTGGTGCTCAGAGCCTTAGATAATTTCTTATAAGGCCTACCCCTCTTTGAATTAGCTTATTATGATTCATCCATTTTCATCAGTAATTCCTTGGGGACATCACACTACACTTATGCATTTTAATTTTTCAACTCAGATGGCATTTAGACTTACACTAAGAACCCCTATAATAATTCTCTAAAGCATTATTCCATTTGACTTCTCTAATTACTCAGCTTTATCTACTTAAAATTTCATGCATGCATGTTCATCAAAATCTTGAGCTAGCCTAAACAATTGTAATAATTTTTGTTCTTCTTAATATTGCTCATTAATTCCATTGCTCCACTAAAACACAGATACTGACACAGCACATAAACTAACGACACAAGACTCAAAACAAAACAAAACAGAAACTATTCAAGAATAAGTTAGAAACTTCCCTGAGGGGGGTGGTCAATCTCCCCCTTGGTCCTCATCTTCATCCCACGCAGGGTACAACAGGCTCTATAAAATAACTTATAAACAAAAGGTAAAGAGGTTAAAAGTCAGCTGAACGTCAGTCAAGGTGGTCACGCTCAACGCCTCATCTACTAGCACTCCCGGCGTCCTCGCTCATGTCTGAGCCCGCGGCAGGGGAAGGCGCCTCAGACTCCACTAGGATGTAGTCGATGTCTGGCCAGGAATCCGCCGAATCGTCGCTCTGGTAGCCCTCATCCTCCTCTGGATCCGACTCGACCAAATCCGAAGCAGGAGAAGGTGGCGGAGGTGGCGGAGGTGGCGGTGGAGAGGCAGGTGCACGAGACGACGCTGGAGTTGGAACAGGGTACCTCGTAGTGAGCTCTCTGATAAAGAAGCGATGTACCCCCGAGATGGTGGACGCGACAGTCACCGCGCTGGTGGCCTGCGTGTAGCTGGCCCTAGCGAAATCAAAAGTCTCGTGGCGCGGCGGGGGCGGCGGCGACTGCTCCATCTAGAATCGAATCATCGCAAAGAGAGCGTAAGACAGAGATGTCTTAGTGAGTTACCTTGAGCACACGGATCTACGTGCTCGATGTTATCGATTCTAGCCAGTCAAAGTAATACTTGCATAAAACAAAACTTTAATTTTCTCAAAAACTCAAGTGCTTACTTTGACTAGACCAAACAACTTAATGATCTGTCTCTAAGGGAAACCTAAGAGTCTTTCTAAGTTCTCGCGGCTCCCTCAATGTACAAATAATGCTCACCCCTCTCATATATCATTACGGCCGACCATATCACTTTCATACTTATGGTAATCACCACATCAGATTCTAGCAGCAAATATAAATTATTATTCAACAAGTCACTACTTTCACATCATTCATATTAGTAAAACACACATAAAGACACTTCAAATTAACATATCCGACCTCAACCAACTTCCCGGATATCCATTCCAACCTTGAGGCGTATCCGAATACACCCACCTCCTAGATACCCTCTAATGGCGTATTCGAATACACCCAACTCCTGAATAGCCAAGGACGACATACTCGAATGCACCCAACTCCTAAGTAGCCGATAACAACGTACTCGAATCCACCCATCTCCTAAGTAGCTGAGAAAGGCGTACTCGAATCCACCCAACTCCTAAGTAGACGAGAAAGGCGTACTCGAATCCACCCAACTCCTAAGTAGCCGAGAAAGGCGTACTCGAATCCACCCAACTCCTAAGTAGCCGAGAAAGGCGTACTCGAATCCACCCAACTCCTAAGTAGCCATTAAACACTTCAATCTTCCAACTCAATCCACCACATGACACATGTACAAGTCTTTACATATTCAGCTTAATAAAAGATTAACTTTCAACATCATAGCATGTACTTTCAAAACTCACAACTAAGCATCTCATCAATCATAATTCATAGATCAATCATTCTTGACTTTTCACTCTTAAAATCTTAAGCATGTATATCAATTTCTTAGTTACATGTACTTTACAGATTCCCGCATAATTTAGCATGCACATAAACATATAAGAGTTAAACCTTCATTACCACCCTTAAAGAATCGCTCTACGAGCATCAAAATTCACCAACTCAGCATTCAACACATAATACAGGTATTCAACATCATTAAATTTCCCTTCTCTATTTGTTTATGCATTACATTGATTTAGGGGCTACTACATGCAATTTTTCACAAGCCTCAGCACCTTTGAATTTTTAAAGTATATGAAATACTTTTTCCAAGGTTCATTCCTTATCTTTAACTCAAACACCAAAATCAAGGTTATTTCAAATCTATTTCCCTTATGAGTACTACTCATAGTAACACTTTATTTTCAAAACATATGATTCTTTCACAAAGGAATTTTCAAGTGTTCTCAAAATCTTTAATAACACAAAATCATACAATTATATATATATATATATATATATATATATATATAATCACAAGGCTAGGGAATTATTTAAACCTCACATAGTATATTAACCCCCTAATCATTATTTGAAAACTTGTACTTGAAGTAGGATAAAAACCGGTGAAATTTTACTTTTCTGGTGCAGGGGATCGATCCTCAGGGGTCCGGGATCGATCCTGCACTAAAAATGTTCCTCCCGGGTAAACTTTTGCCTAGGGGATCGATCCCCAGGGGTCTGGGATCGATCTCCCCTTTAAAATTGCAGAAAACACATTTTCTCATCATGAGGATCGATCCTCTCATAGTGGGGATCGATCCCCACCTGAAATTTTCAAGAAACAACCAATTTTCAACATGGGGATTGATCCTCTAATGGTGGGGATCGATCCCCACAGCACAGATTCTGCAGAAACTGCAGAAATCGTGTTCTAACTCCATTCTCACCCCAAAACTCATACCCAACCATCCAAAACACTTAGAAATCGTTTATCAAACATACATACACATATGGTCAGTATCCAAACTCAATATCTCAGATTCTATCACAAAGAAAATACATAATCTCACACATGCAAGCATCAAAACTCAACATGCAAGCACTTAAACAAGCTCCATTCATCACCACTCTTGAACTATGACTACATGCAACTCAGAGCTTGAAAATCAGAGGAACATTTCAACAATAACAAGGTGCAAGAAGCTCTGAAATAATGAAAAATCGGAGGGATTATGAAGAGGGTTGATAACTCACCAAGTTTTCTTGAAGAAAAACACAAAGAAGAGGGTGTTGATGGTGTCTCTCTTGAGCTTCCAAGGCTGGCCGAAAATGGTGAGGGAAGGGGGACGAAAAGCTTCTGATGGTGTGTTTTGAGGAAGTGAAAATTGTGTTCTAAGTGGGGGTGGTGGTGGCCGAGACTTAAAGGCAAATGGGGGGGTGTTTTGTTTTAATTTTTGTGTTGTTGTGGTGTTAAATGTGTCTCTGTGGTGAGTATGAGTATGTGTTTGAGTATGATAGTGAGTAAGAAATTGCAACTAAATTTGTGGTTAGAGTTTAATAAATTTTGGAAAGCTCAGGGTCCTAAAAAGTGGATCCGGTCGTGTTTAGGATCGAGCTCAGGCTCTCTCTCAGGTTACTCAATTACTCACTAAACATCCAATATATAAAATAAGAAAATAGCACATGATCGTTACAAAAATTTCCTCAACATTATGAGACTCTCAATAAGTCTAAAATAATTATCTCGCTATATTATTAATTTCACATTATTTATACATTAAAAGGATTTTTCCTGAAAATTGTAAAAATGCGAAATTTAATACTAATAGCTTTAAAATCATGACTTTCCAATATTGGTGGGATTATTTTCTAATTAGTTTATAAACACCAAATTTGGAACTTTCAAATAAATATTAAGGTCTCATCAAAATTTTTTTATAACGATCATTGCCTCTCTCGGGGGTTCTCTAGCTCGTACAATAATAATATTAAGTCTGTCTTACTTCTCAAACAAACTTAAATTACATATAGCATATATGTAACATTTTCTCACACAAAAGAAATACATGTACACGTATATGCATATGCGCGCGCACACACACACACACATATATATATATATACATATATACAAATATACCAATTTTTATTCACAAGACATAAATATGTACACATACATATATGCAATGTTATACTCACATAAGCACCTTTTGCATTTTATTATATCACGCATAATTATATATATATATATATATATATATATATATATATATATATATATTACTTCAATATATATATATATGAATAAACTTAATACCGGTCTTTCTCCTAAGTAAGGAAATTTACTTAAATCCAAACACATACATCGTTCCCTTTGGTTCCGGAAAATATATCTATCTTAGGAAACACCACATAGCTCGTTCCATCATCAAATATCAATCCTCATCAAATAAAATTAATTAACCATATACATATATCTAGTCACCGGGTACCGAAATCCGTACCGGCGACTGAGAATTACACAGAAGCAGGAAAATCCCGAATCACGGGTGTTACATTTGATATATGGATTACGTGCATGGATGATTGAGTAATTGCATACATGGTTTTCATGCTTTATATGATTCAATGATTTAGAAAATGTATTGCAAAAGTTTATAGTTGAGTAAAATTTGTTTTAATGGGGATTAAGTGGATTTAAATATATATTTGAGTATTGAAAATGAGTATGAGGTTTTTAAATTAATAGATTATTGTCTAACCATGTATATATCTATATTCTTGCATATAGTCATGTTAAATTCATTATAAGCATAAAATGATCTTTATTTCAAAAGCTGGCTCAGAGTAGAGTCGGCACACGCGCTACGAGCCATATCATAGTCGCCATCGCGTGCACACGCGCTAGCGCTCAGATCACAAATGCTAGCGGATGTGTAAGCCGCCTTGGGCGTTAGCGGCCACATGGAGCGCGCTAGCGACCACGCCGTAACAATTCTGCAGATTCTGTGTAATTCTTATGTTTTTTATATTTTATTGGTTTCACTATACATATGAAATGTTATTTATCTAAATATGTTTCATATATATATATGATAGAAACGGGTATTTACAATTGAACGTTTATGAAAAGGATAATAAGAGATTATGTTTATAAGTAAATGTACATTATGATGATTTTAAGATACATGTGATATGGTGTATACGTATGATTTGATATATGTGTTATGTACAAAGATTTTATTAAGATGTCATGTGAAATGAGAAAACGAGATTTATGAGTAGCTTTCTCCACAAATTTGATTGGCAAGGGAGGGTTGGCACCCCTCGGTCCCCAATACCAATTTTGTGAGTGAAAGTGAATAAAACCCCTCTTCCCCATAGATGTCTAGTAGAAACTAGAGAGGTATGAGCTCACGACCTGGGGCCAAGCAGGACGGAGGATAGTAAGAGGGTGGTGCCATTCCAAGTAAAAGAGATCATGACACATGACACCTAAAGAAATTATGTCCTTATACTTTTAATTGTATTTTCATACTCAGTATTATTGAAATTATGTGTTTTAGATGTTTAGATGCACATATGTCTTCACACACTTATATGGACTAATATCTACATATAACTATACATGTATGTATTATTAAATTGAGCAAGACGCACCTAGGTTGAGGTTATCTCGGGATACAGAGTTTATGAACTAATTACGAAATTGAATATAGCATGCTTCACCTCTTTATAATAAAACCGAGATGGCCACCCCTACTGAGTAACTTTCAGTTGCTCATCCTATCGTGGATATATATTTTTAGGTAATCAGGTATACTTGGATACGGAGACACCATGTGGACTTGAAGACGGTTGCTCTTAGACTTTCGCCGTTGTTAACTTTATGTTTTAGTTCATGTACTATGTATTGTGACCGGACCTATGATAGCCGGAGCTATGATATATTGGTATTACTATTATTATTACTAGTCTTGTTACTGATATATGATGTGGGAGACTATTTGTATTATGATGAAATAGAAAACTGTATGTATATCATTATGTAATATTGATGCCTGATGTATCATAACGGTTATATGTAAGACGCTGCCCCTATTTTGGAAGTATGATATTTGCGAAATTAATTCCCACGTATTTTCACAGTGTCTATTTTAGAAACATAACATATGCTATGATGTTCAAAGAGTGACACTCAAGTAGTTAGTCCGAAATGACTATAGTATGGAGGATTAATTATTAGGGTGTTACAAAAATCAGTCCTTAACCTCTGTAACTCTGTTTGCTCATTTTGAGTCTGACTATGACTTGGTATTTCACCCATGGGAACATATGGGGAGGAACAGATGGAACTTTAGGAGCCTTACCCGCATCTTTCTTTTTTGATTTTTCGATGGCTGCATCAGTTATTTGCCTATGTATGTGGATGGAAGAATCATCCTCAATCACTACCCCGACAGCTTCTGTGATGCGCTGGATGAGGCATGGAAAACCAGGGTCATTCTTGATGAATAAGCAAATTTTGAAATAGCCCTAGATAAGATGGTACCAAAATCAACTTGCTCCTTCGTGATAAGACAATGAATCATTACTGCTCTATCCACTATAACTTCCGAATAGTGAGTGGTTGGGATAATAGAATGATTAATGAATTCCAACCACCCCCTAGCTACAGGGATAAGATCTGATCGAGCTAATTGATTCGGATGGTCTTGCTTGTCTCTCTTCCAGTCCGCCCCTGGGATACAAATTTATCGCAATACCATTTGCAACTCTTGATCTCCTTTCATCCGTGCACAGACATTATCATAAAATTCAAGTACTCTCTGCATTCCCACAATTCTAGGGGGTGAACAAACTAGCTTCCACCCCCTTCTAGCAATTTCTTCTTGAATCTCTGGGAATTCCCCCTCTTTAAGTGCAAAACCCACTTCCGAAATGACTAATTTGTTTACTACAACTAAGTTATAGTAATCTTCATTTTCTTTGGTCCGGAAGCGGTGGGAATAAGAAGAGGGTTATGCAGCCACTTCTTTTCCTTTTCTCTTTTTTGATGATGGTGCCATTTCCTGAAGAAAAAAAATCAAACCAATACAGGAAGCCAATTGATAGTAACACTATTAGCTTTGTTAGCTTAAGAGAAAATAAATAGCAACATCCCTACACATTCTATACATCATCCGTGTGCATCCAAAACAGAGCATATGTACAATGAATCAATTGATATTTTTTCCAACACCAAACTTAAAATTTTAAGTTAAGCATTAGTGACAATCATTTCTAACACCAATTAACTAATTTTCAGATGACAATTCCTTTTGGCGCTTCTATTTGGGTTAGGTGCGAAGCTCCAGGGAAGAAAGAACATCGGGCGCGGAGCGCCCTAGAATTAGAAAAAGCAGGCGTGGGGGGCAAAAAGCGCGAACCGCGCGGAACGAAAAAAACGAGGCGCGAAGCGCGGAAATGCGGGGCGCGATGCGCCATTCATGCGTGCAGCGCGGAGAAGAAAAGAATGGTGGGCCCGATGCGTCTGGGAGGGCGCCATGCGCGAGAAGAGCGTAAGCGATTTGATTCGCTTCTGACTTCAGGGCGCGATGCGCGATACTAGGCGCACAGCACCTCAATATTCTTGATTTATGGGCGCGGAGCGCCAATTGGTCGCGGGGCGCCCCAATAATAAAAATATATTTTTTTAATTGAAGAAAATAAAACGAATAAACTAAGAGTAAAATAAACAAAACTATAAACTATATTAAAAGGAAACGTAATTGGGTTGCCTCCCAATAAGCGCTTCTTTAACGTCACTAGCTTGACGTATGACTGTCTTAAGTGAGCAACAGGACCGAAACATTTCGGTCAATTTCTCCCCCAAGGTAATGCTTTAACCTTTATCCATTCACGGTAAACTTTGTTTCAGATTTGGGGTCCATGATCTCTACATGACCATAAGGTGAAACCTTGGTTACAGTGAATGGTCCAGTCCATCCTGTCTTCAACTTTCCTGGGAACAATCTTAATCTTGAATTAAATAAGTGCACCTGTTGACCAGTATCAAATTGCCTTGGAGTTATCTTTTTATCATGCCACCTCTTGGTTTTCTCCTTATACAACTTAGCATTATCATAGGCTTGCCTACGAAATTCCTCAAGTTCATTGAGTTGTAGCAATCTCTTTTCATTTGCCGATTTCACATCAAAATTAAAAAATTTTACTGCCCAAAATGATTTGTGTTCAAGCTCAACCGGCAGATGAAAAGATTTACCATATAATAGTTGATAGGGAGACATACCAATTGGTGTCTTAAATGCAGTCCTATAGGCCTAAAGTGCATCATCTATTTTTCTTGACTAATCCTTCCTTGAAGCATTCGCACCATCTTTTCCAGGATTCTTTTCAATTCTCGATTGGAAATTTCAGCTTGTCCACTTGTTTGAGGGTGATACGGAGTGGCTACCTTGTGCTTGACTCCATATTTTTGCAAGAGACTCTCCATTTGTTTATTGCAGAAGTGACTTCTGTAACACCCCGACTTTTATTAGGTTCTAATTAAGTGAGATTAAGGGTAATTGACCTTGGTTAGAATTTAATTATGTTTGGGTGGACAAGTTTCTCTTAGTGAACCATTATGTGTTATGTGATCTAAGTGTATGTATATGTGTTATATGGTGTATGTGTGTTTATCATGAGCTATGTGATTTATGTGTATAAAGGTGTGTACTCATTATATGTAATGTGATTTAGGTGCATATATGTGTTTTAGTTGATGTTTAGATGATGCATGAGGTTAGGAAGGATGTATGGATGTTTATAGCACGAGCCGAGACGTTTTAGAAGTGTTTTGGGGCTATTTTACAGGCCAGTAATCGATTACCACGGGATGGTAATCGATTACACTGCACAAGTTTACGAATCTGTGCATTTTAACAGGCTGTAATCGATTACAGCTTCGTGGTAATCGATTACAGACTGTGCATTAAGGGTTTTTAGTGCATTTTAAGTTACGTATGGGCCCCACGATGACTCTAAACCATGTATAACCGAGCCACCACGTGAGAAACCCTAATCCTCACTTCAGAAACACTCAAAACACTCTCTCTAATCCTTATGCCTCCATTGTTCTTTCTCTCTCTCAATAACTCAAAGCCATAACCTTTCCAAAACACGAAACTCACATCAAACCTTACCCGTCCACGAAACCGATCACATATTTGTAATCCTCACACAAAGATACACCCTTCTACCGATTGCAATTCATCAATAGGATTCATATCCATCACCGCACCGTTCGTAGGTCTAGAGAGAGAAAGTTAGAACGAGGGTTTCACCAGGAAAGGATCGTCTCTACGTTTTTATTTGAATTTCTTCAAGAGGTAGGGGTTTTAGGCATTCCTTATTCTCTGTAATTTCATGCATGGTGATATGTTTTTGATAAGATTGTGGTTGTTGTTCGTTTTCCCATTAGGGTTCATAAAAGGGTAATGTTTTTCCGATTGATTTTCAAAGAGAAAGAGTTTTTACCGATTGAAAAGTGTTTAGAAAGTATTTTACCGATTGGTTTATGATTATCTATGTTTTCTATTGATTGAGATGATTATAGATTAAAGTTTTAGCCATTGGTTCTTGAAAAATGTGTTTTAGAAACCCTGAAATATGATTTCTCGTGTTCGTAATCGATTGCACGAGTTCGTAATCGATTACGAGCTGAGAAATTCCAATCGCGAAAAAACATAGCTCTCTGTTAATCGATTACAGAGTCTGTGTAATCGATTACTGTAATCGATTACAGCACTTCTGTAATCGATTACAGCACTGCAGATTTTACGAAAATTAACTGTTTTGACCCTTTTTTGTACCCTAATGCGTTCTACGACTTGTATAAGTGTTATATATGATTTATGCATGATTTATATATGATTATATGAGCTGTAAAATATGTTTATATGTTGTTATGATATAAAAGTACGATTATATGTTAATATATGTTATGTATGATTTGTATATGTTTATTATGTGTAATGTTATGAGTTGTATGTATGTTTAAATGCTATGAGATAATGTTAAGTTATGATATTATGATATAATTCAATGTATATGATAAAGATGTAATGAAAAGTTAAAGTAATGTAATGTACCCTTCAGTCACTAACGAAGTGGGTAAGGGAAGGATAAGGTCTCGGTCGCCGACTTCGTTGGTAAAGGAAGGTGACATCATGCAAAGTCAAAGTTAAAGTAAAACATTGTAGCCTTCGGTCGTTAGTGGTGTTCGTAAGGGAGGGATGACAACCTCAGTCACTGACTGCATTAGCAAGGGAAGGTGATAGACTCCCTCTTCCCGTTTATGTTAGGATGAGCTCATACCTAGGGAAGCGATGATGTGAAGGATATGTACAAGAGGGTGGTAGTATAGGTCAAACAATGTTAATGCAAGATTAAAGTTTAAGAGAGCTAAAGTTATGTAGAGTGTCATGATATGTTATTTTCCTTGCTGATACTTAGAAGCACAGAGTACACTACACAAAGACCTTTAATTATGATATGTTCTATGTATTAAATAAAATGAACAAGACGCACTTAGGTAAGACGTTCTGGGAAAAGATTGTTTTAAACTTATATTTGAAACGAACTCATTCATACTTCACTTATTTCATAATTAAACCCGGGGCAACTTCCTCTACTGAGATACATTATGTACTCACGCTATGTTTTCCCCCCACCTTTTAGAGAATCAGACAGAGTAGGATGTCGGAGAACACGAGGAGTCCGTGCAGACTTAGTTTATGATATAGTTCCTTAGATATCAGAGACATGTTTCATTTCTTTATCAGATGTTATGATTTTTATGCTTCCGCTACGTTTATTCATTTATTATGTTTTCTGAGTCAGGACCTTTGTTATCCGGCAGCTATTTATTTACTCGTATTTATGGTGAAGTCTCATAGGTCACAGTTTTTGGCTTATGGGGTGAGACCTAGTATTTATTTATGTTTTGGTACTTTATGGGAGTTATTTATATGACGAGGTATTTTCAATAGATGTTTGTATCGCTTATATTATCGCTTATCATATGCGCAAAGCCCTTATTTTCTATTCCGCGAATGTTTACGAAAAATCTACTCCCGCCTATTTTCCGCGTATTATATTTTAAATATAAAGATAAAACATGATAACATGAGGTAGCCCTTATGAAATAGCCTAAAATGACTTAAGCGTTAAGAGCTATCTAGTAGGGTGTTACATTTTGGTATCGGCCCTGATTGTTCTTCCTTTGTCCTAAAACAGCCCCAATTGCAAAATCACTTGCATCACACATTATTTCAAATGGTAAGGACCAATCAGGAGGAGAAATTATTGGTGCAGTAACAAGCTTGGCTTTTAGAGTTTCAAAGGCATGCATGCATTCATTGTCAAAATCAAACTGTGAATCTTTCATTAAAAGACTACTCAAAGGTTTTGTAATTTTTGAAAAATCTTTTATGAATCTTCTATAGAATCCAACATGACCCAAGAAACTCCTCATTGCCTTTACATTCATAGGAGGGGGTAATTTTTAAATTACCTCCACCTTTGCTCTATCAACTTCAATACCTTTGGAAGAAACTCGGTGTCCAAGAACAATACCCTCTGTTACCATAAAATGACATTTTTCCCAATTTAAAACAAGGTTTGTTTCTTGACACCTCATTAAAACCAAAGAGAAGTGTTTAAGACAAGACTCAAATGAATCACCAAAAACAGAGAAATCATCCATAAATACCTCAATGAATTTTTCTACCTTATCGGAGAATATAGAAAGCATGCACCTTTGGAAAGTGGCGGGTGCATTGCACAACCCGAAAGGCATTCTTCGATAGGCAAAAACACCATAAGGACATGTAAAGGCCGTCTTCTCTTGATCCACAGGATCTACTGCAATTCGATTGTAGCCTGAATATCCATCCATGAAGCAGTAATATGGATGTCCAGCCAATCTCTCAAGCATTTGGTCAATGAATGGAAGAGGAAAATGATCTTTTCTAGTTGCCACATTCAATCTTATATAATGAATGCACATTCTCCACCCTGTGACTGTCCTTGTAGGAATCAACTCATTATTTTCATTCTTCGCCACAGTGATGCCACCTTTCTTGGGTACCACTTGTACTGGACTCACCCAAGGACTATAAGAAATGGGATAAACAATTCCAGCATCCCATAACTTCAGAACTTCTTTCAACACAACTTCTTTCATGATTGGGTTGAGTCTTCTTTGAAATTGCACCACTAGTCTTGACTTTTCTTCCATGAGGATTTTATGCATGCACATGGTTGGATTTATCCCTTTGAGATCACTAAGCTTCCACCTAATTGTCTTTTTATGCTTTTTCAACACTTCCAGTAATTCTCCTTCCTCTTTTTCATTCAATGAAGCATTGATTATCATAGGATAAAATTCATCATTTCCTATGAAAGCATATTTGAGAGAAGGAGGCAATGGTTTCAATTCAGGCGTTGTGGGTTCTTGCTTCTCACCCTTTTTCTTCAACAAAAGCTCCTCTGTCTCTTGAAGTGTTGGAGAAGAATCTGACATATTGGGGTCCTTTTGCTTTTTTTCATCATTTTCTTCAACAAGGGCTATTATTTCTACAACATCATCCTCCCAAGTTAATGCAAAGACTTCCTCCACCAAAGGATCTATTGCATCCAACCTCATGCAACTCTCTTGGTCCACTAGAAATTTCATAGTATTGAAAACATTAAAGACCACCTTTTCATCATGGACTCTAAATGTTAACTAACCCTTTTGCACATCAATTAATGCTCTTCCAGTGGCTAAGAATGGTCTCCCAAGGATAATGGGAGTGTCTTCATCTTCCTCCATATCAAGCACCACAAAGTCTGCAGGGAAGATGAATTTATCAACCTTGACAAGTGCATTTTCTACAACACCAAATGGAAACTTGATAGAACGAGTAGCAAGTTGCAAGGAAATTGAGGTTGGCTTCACTTCCTCAATATTTAACTTCTTCATTATGGACAGAGGCATAAGGTTTATGCTTGCTCCCAAATCACACAAGGCCTTCCCAACGGTCAAACTTCCAATAGTGTAAGGAACATAAAACTTCCCAGGATCTTTTAATTTTTGAGGAATCTTCTTTTGAATGACAGCACTACATTCCTCCGTGAGCATCACTGTTTCATCTTCCTTAAGAGTTCTTTTCCTTGATAGCAAATCTTTCATGAACATGACATATAAAGGCATTTGCTCAAGAGCCTCAGCAAATGGAATATTTATTTGTAGCTTCCTAAATATATCCAAGAACTTTGAGAATTGCTTTTCCTGGGTTTGTTTTTGAAGCCTTTGAGGATATGGTAACCTTTGTTTGTATGGAGCAACTTTGACCTCTTCCTTCTTTTCTTTTTGCATGGAAGCTTCTGTTTCTTTTTCTTCATGCATGGGTACTTCTTCCTCTTTTTGATTTTCCCATAGATCCTCTTCCTCTTGCCTTTCTTCTGCCTTTCTTCTTTTTGATCTTTAATTGTTTTTCCACTTCTTTGTTGAATGGCCTTGCAATGGGTATGATGCTCCATTCGGGCATAATACCTCTGAAAAAGAAGAAGGCATTCTTTGGCCAAGTTCAATACCTCTTGTCATTGAAAATCGAGAAGAACATATGGTTCCTCAACAAAAGGAAGAATGTCTCATTAAGGGGGAGCATCTGTGATTTGACTAAGAAGATCTCAAGAAGACAGTTCTTGAAATGTTTCAAGTTGACAGGAAAACCATTCCTTACGAGAAATTCAGAAAAATACTACACTTCATCGGTTTTGACAACTCTCTTGTTCTCAATTCAACATCTAAAGGGGACATGACCGTTGAAGAATTTTGGTATCTTCTTCTTGTAAGCTCCATAACCCTTTTGAGAGAAATGTTTATATTTCTCTACGGATTACAACAGTTTTAATGATAACAAAGTAAGCCATAAGTATAAAAAATTTACGTAAGTGTTTGCTAATATGTGTGCTTGAGTGTCTCAGAAAGATTTAAATTCATTGCATTTCTTGAAGAAGAACAAGACAACAACGAGTAACCTCAAGATAAAATGATGAAATCATCGCGTTAAAAATATCAGAAAGGGTGTCTAAGAAATGCAAAAGGTGAAAATGGGTTTCTGAGGAAAGAACACAGTCGCCTTAGAAAGGTCTCAGAAGACCTTCTTGACTGTTAGCTCTCAGAAGGGTCTTCCCTCAGAAGGTTCGCCTCAGAAGTCCGTACATCACTCAGAAAGTTGGACTCAGAAGCAATCTAGTGACTTCATGTAAGCTCTAGAACCCTTATGAGAGAAATTGATATATTTCTCTTAGAGAGATAGAAGGTTTTAATGATAACAAAGTAAGCCATAAGTATAAAAATTTTACTTAAGGTTTTGCTAATATGTGTGCTAAGTATCTCAGAAAGATTAAAATTCTGCAAATCCGTGAGTAAGATCAAGACAAGCAACGAGTAACCTTATGAATTACAAGAAGAAAACATGGCGTGAAAGACATCAGAAAGGATAGTCAAGAAACGCAAAAGGTGAAAGTGCAGTTTTGAGTGAAGAACACTGTCGCCTCAGAAAGGTCTCAGAAGACCTTGCGACTAGTGGTTCTAAGAAGGGTCTTCCCTCAGAAGGTTCGCCTCAGAAGTCCATACATCTCTCACAAAGTTGGACTCAGAAGCAACCAAGTGTCAAGACTCAATGGATGAAGCATTCACTCTCAGAAAGCTCGAAACAGCAAGCCAAGGAAGTGGAAACACGCGCTCTGCACAAGACAGAAAAGTTCCTCATTTCGCGCTGACTGTTGCAGGGAGCCGTTCTGAGCCAGACACAGCCACATCAGCAAAGTGAAAGCTTCTATTTTCGTTGCTCTTTAATGCCTATATATATGAGTTTAATTCCAGATCATTGTGATGAAATTCTTGCGTGAAAAACTCTTGATTAAACGTGCCAAAACTCTATTGAATTGAAAATCATTTGCGAAAACTTAGAACTTTCTCAGAAAGACAATTTTACGAAATTGTTCTTCTAACTTTGCAAAAATCTTCTAGTTTTGTATTGGTGTATATTCTTACATTTGTAAGTTAAATCTAGAAGTCTACTAAGGGAAAATTAAGTTTGTAACTTAATCTTAGTAGTTGATTTTCGAAGCAAAAACAATCTTTGAAAAATGCTAAGTCCTTCGTTGGTTGAAAGCAGTTTTAAGTCCTAAATTGTTTGAGGCAAGTTTAAGTCCTTAAGTGTTTAAGGCAAGCAAAGTCCTCGGTTGTGAGGCAAGGTAAAGTCCTTAATTAAGTTAAGGCAAGGAAAGTCCTCTAGTGTTGGAGGCAAGGAAATCCACTTCGGATTGTGAAGTGGTGAAAATCCTTTACGTGGTAAAGGCAGTGTTGTTTGGGAAGGCTCATCAAGAAGAATATCCAAGAGAACTCTCAACTGAAGGTTGAGGGCTGGAGTAGGTTAGTTAGAACCAAACCAGTATAAAATTCTTTGTGTCCAGCTTTTCTCTCTTACTCTTTTCTTGTGTAAAACTTTGAGAAAATCTACAAACACGTTTTAACTTAATCTAAATTGTGAAAACCCATTAAGTTAAAATCAGAAAGCGTTTGAGGAACATTAACTTGAAATCACTTTTATAAATCTCTCAGAAAGGAACTTTCTCAGAAAGGTAAAGTTCTCAGAAGCTTAACCTTCTCAGAAAGTTTATTCCGCTGCAAACACTCAAATCACCTTTCTGAGTAAACAGCTTTCTAAGAAAAGTTTTTAAGAAGAAATTTTTAAAAACAAGCACGATTCAACCCCCCCCCCTTTCTCGTGCACAAACACACCTTCAATTGGCATCAGTGCTCGGTCCTTAAGGGGTTGAGCACCTAACAGTGTCAAGGCAAAAGATCCAAGAAGGGACTATGGACTCACCAGCTGCGTTCATATCTGATGGGGCATCAATCAACAGACCTCCAATGTTTCTTGGAGATAGCTTCGACTATTGGCGTGATAGGATGACATTGTTCATCAAGCACACCAGTCTTGATCTATGGGACAGGATAGAGAACGACGATTATCAACCTCTGCAAACAATAACAGAACAAGTTGTTGTTGCAGCACATGCTGAACCTGGAGCAGCACCTCCAGCGCCCAGAACTTACACCAGACGAGTTCCCAAGGATGAGAGGACTCCAAACATGAAGGAGAAGATTCAGCTGAACTTAAAGGCCAAGTACATTCTCCTATGTGCACTACCTAAGGTAGAATACGACAAGATAGTGTCGTGTGATACAGCACAGGAGATATGGGAAAGGCTTCACATGCTGCATGAAGGTAATGACGAAGTCAATGAAACTAAAATATCAATGCTCATACACAAGTACGAATCCTTCTGCATGCAACAAGACGAAACCATTGACAGTATGTCAATACGGTTTCTTCACATCATCAATCAGCTCAAAGTCTTGGGAAAGACTTATTCAAACGCTGAAATGGTAAGAAAAATTCTCAGAAGCCTCTCCTCAAAATGGAGTCCAAAAGTCACAGCAATCCAAGAAGCCAAGGATCTAAACCAGCTTGGTTTGGATGTACTATTCGGCTCACTCAGAACACCTGAGATTGAGCATAGGATGGATGAGCTCACAAGCCTCGTGAGACAATTGGCCCTTGCAAATACACAGAAGCAACATCAGGTAGCAGCTGTTATGTGTGGCATTTGTTCTATGGTGGATCATTCTACAGATCAATGCCCCACATTGCAAGAAAACAGTGAGATGGTGGCTGGAGTCTTTCCTGGCAGACCTTTCCAGCAGCAGCAGCAGCACCAACAGAACAACAACCCATACTCTCAGACATACAATCCTGGATGGAGGGATCACCCAAATCTGAGATATGGCAGTGGTCATCCCCCTCCATACCAGTAGCAGCAGAGTTTTAATAGAGGTGGACGGAATAGTGGTTTTGTGCAGCAGTAGAAATCAGATTTCAGACCACACACCAGAAACCAAATACCATCTGTACCCTCTTCCTCACCTGAGCCATCTTTGGCAGATTTGGTTAAGCAAATGGCAGCTAACAACCTTGAGTGTCAGCAGAGAACAGATTCGACTATCCAAAGTATGCAGCAAAGAATGGATGCAACCATCCAAAGTTTGCAAACTCAGATTGGACAGTTAGCCACCACTATTGGTGAGTTGAAGAATCAGGGATCGGGTAAACTGCCTTCTCAAGGAGTAAGTCCGGGTAATGTTAGCGCCATTACACTCAGAGGTGGAAAGGTACTTGCTGCACCAGAGTTAGAGCAAGCTGCTGCAGATTCAGATTTTGTGCAGAATAATATTGCAGATCCAGAAAATTCTGCAGCAGCAGAAAATAAAAAGAAAAAGGTTGCTGATGATCCCTCTTCCATTCCTTCTTCTATCCGTCTCCAATTCCCAAACAGGGTCACTTAATCAAGGAAGATAGCAGATTCTGAATTGCAGAAGGAAATATTGGAGACATTTAGGAAGGTTGAGGTGAATATACCTCTCCTAGATGTCATTAAGCAGATTCCTAAATATGCAAAGTTTCTTAAGGATTTGTGCACACAGAAAAGGAAGTTGAAGGGTAATGAAAGGGTGAACATGGGCAGAAATGTGTCATATATCATTCAGCCCAGTTTACCAATTAAATGCAAAGACCCTAGTACTTTCACCGTCTCATGCATCATTGGTGACAAGACTTTTGATCGTTCCATGCTAGACCTTGGGGCAGCAATCAATGTTATGCCCAGATCTATCTATGAGTCATTGCACATTGGAGAGCTTAAGGCATCAGGGATTGTGATCCAGTTAGCAGATAGGAGCATTCGACATCCCGATGGAATGCTGGAGGACGTTTTGGTTGGGGTAAAATGTCTTATTTTCCCTACTGATTTTTATGTTTTAGATGTCCAGCATGATGAGCACACACCACCACCACTAATATTGGGTAGGCCATTTTTGAAAACTGCCAGGACAAAAATTGATGTGCATACTGGTACAATATCGATGGAGTGTGGTGATATTATTGTGCATTTTAATCTCCATGATGCCATGAGATATCCTGCTGAGGAGCATTCTGTCTATCATATTGATATCATTGATACCTTAGTTGATAGGATGCATCCTGATTTCTCTGATTCTGTGTTGCATGACGATTCTGTTGATTCTCTTGTGTCTGGTTATATTCATTCTGATGGTGATGACTCTGATTCTGATCTTCATACTGTGATTGAGTCTGTGCTTATGCATTCTGAGCATTCTGAGAGTGTAGATTCCGAGATGCATCTTGAGTCTGTGCATTCTGACACGCACTCTGATACACATTCTGTCAAGCATTCTGTCATACATTCTGATTTGTCCATGCATTCTGATACAGCTGTTATTTCACCTCATGCTGCTGGTTCACATTCTGAATCAGCAGTAGCTACTGACGCTTCCCTTGCAGATTCTTCTCTTGTGTCTGTTGTTGCAGGTGCTGATACCACTGCACCCACTCTGGAATTGAAGCCGCTGCCCGATCACTTGAAATATGCATTCTTGGATCCTAATGAGCAGCGACCGATCATCATTGCTAGGAATTTACTCCCTGACCAAGAGGAGAGATTATTGAGCATAGTGAAGCAGAACATGAGGGCTATTGGATGGACACTTGCAGACATTCCTGGGATTAGCCCCTCCACTTGTATGCACCGTATTCAGTTGGAGGAGGGGGCTAAACCAGTGAGGCAGCCCCAAAGGCGGCTCAACCCCTTGATCCTGGATGTGGTGAAAAAGGAGGTGAGCAAGTTACTGGCTGCTGGCATCATCTATCTGATCTCGGATAGCAAGTGGGTTAGCCTGGTGCAGGTTGTTCCGAAGAAGAGTGGGATCACAGTGCAAAAAAATGAGAAAAATGAGTTGATCCCCACTCGACTACAGAATAGCTGGAGAGTCTACATCGATTACAGGAAGCTGAACCAGGCCACTAGGAAGGATCACTTCCCGCTGCCATTCATTGATCAGATGTTGGAGAGGCTAGCTGGCTAGTCCCATTACTGCTTCTTGGACGGGTTTTCAGGTTACTTTCAGGTTACTGCTTCTCCGGAAGATCAGGAGAAGACCATATTCACCTGCCCATTTGGCACATTTGCGTACCGTCGGATGCCCTTCGGTCTATGCAATGCCCCAGGTACATTTCAGAGATGCATGGTGAGTATATTTTCTGATTTCTTAGAGGATTGTATGGAGGTATTCATGGACGACTTCACTGTTTACGGTTCCTCTTTTGATGCATGTTTGGATAGCCTTACTAGAGTGTTGCATAGATGTGTCGAGTCGCACCTTGTACTGAATTTTGAAAAATGTCATTTTATGGTTAGGCAAGGTGTGGTTCTTGGACACATTATCTTTAGTGATGGTATTGTTGTTGATAGAGCTAAGATTGATGTTATTGCCTCTCTGCCTTACCCCGCCTCCGTGCGGGAAGCTCGTTCTTTCCTTGGACATGCAGGTTTTTATAGGCGTTTCATCCAGGACTTCAGCAGCATTGCCCTCCCGCTGTCCAGATTGTTGCAGAAGGATGCAGAGTTCCGTTTTGATGATGACTGCAGGAAGGCATTCGATCAGCTCAAAGGGCGGTTGACCTCCGCACCTGTTTTGATTCCACCTGATTGGAGGTCCCCCTTTGAGTTGATGTGTGATGCCTCGAACTATGCAGTTGGTGTTGTACTTGCTCAGAGGGTCGGGAAGGCTTCCCATGTGATAGCCTATGCTTCCCGCACCCTTGACTCCGCCCAAGCCAATTACACCACTACGGAGAAGGAGCTGTTGGCCATTGTGTTTGCCTTGGACAAGTTTCGCGCTTACTTATTGGGTACTAAAGTGACTGTATTCTCTGATCATGCAGCGCTTAAGTACCTACTAAGAAAGCCGGATGCTAAGCCAAGGCTCATCAGATGGATGCTACTATTGCAGGAGTTTGATCTGGAGATCCGGGATAGAAGTGGAGCTGAGAATCTTGTAGCAGATCACCTCAGTCGCATTTCTCAGGCACCAGAGCCTCATCCCATCCATGATTCATTTCCTGATGAGCAGCTCTTACAGGTTGATGTGGGTAAGGACCCTTGGTATGCTGATTTAGTTAACTATCTGGTTGCTTCGCAGTTACCTGCTCACTTATCTAAGCACCAGATAGCTAAGCTAAAGAGCAATGCCAAGTTTTATCTTTGGGATGATCCTTATCTTTGGCGGATGTGTAGTGATCAGGTTATCAGGCGGTGTGTGCATGAGCATGAGGTTCCCTCTGTTCTGCGCTTTTGTCACACACTTGCGTGTGGCGGCCACTTTGGCCCGCAACGCACTGCCAGGAGAGTTTTGGACTCTGGGCTGTATTGGCCCACTTTATTTCGCGATTCTTACACCTTTAGTAAGAGTTGTGAGCGCTGCCAGAAAACGGGAAACATTTCCCGTAGGCATGAGATGCCCCAGCAGCCCATACTATTCTGTGAGATTTTTGATGTATGGGGTATCGACTTTATGGGGCCATTCCCCATTTCTTTTGGTCTCTCTTATATACTTGTGGCTGTTGATTATGTCTCTCGATGGGTGGAGGCTAAGGCCACCCAAACTGATGATTCTCATGTTGTTGTGGATTTTGTCAGATCTCAGATTTTTTGCAGGTTCGGGTTGCCGCGTGCCATTATCAATGATCAGGGGAGCCATTTCTGTAATAGGAATATGGCGGCTCTCTTGAAGAAGTATGGGGTGACGCACAAGGTTTCTACTCCCTATCATCCGCAAACAAATGGCCAAGCGGAAGTGTCAAATAGGGAGTTGAAACACATCTTGGAGAAGACGGTGCAGCCCAACAGGAAAGATTGGAGCAAGAGACTTGATGATGCTCTGTGGGCATACCGCACCGCCTACAAGACACCTTTGGGGATGTCCCCCTATAGGGTTGTCTTTGGTAAGGCGTGCCACCTTCCTGTGGAGATTGAGCATCGAGCATATTGGGCGGTGAAGAGTTGCAACCCTGATTTGTCCCAAGCCGGCCCACATAGGAAGTTCCAACTTCAAGAGTTGGAAGAGATACGCTTGGAGGCATATGAGAACTCCCGCACTTACAAGGAAAAGACCAAACTCATCCATGACAAGATGTTAGTGCGGAAGGAGTTCTCCATTGGGCAAAAAGTTCTACTCTACAACTCTCGCCTCATGTGTTTCCCTTTGGTGCTATACAGGTTTTGGATCCCGGGATGGGAAAGATGTTCACAGTAAATGGTCACCGCTTGAATCCACTTTATGAGGAGATCCCCCAAGAGGACATTGAGGAGACCCACCTCCTTCCAGCCACTTATACTTGATAGTGAAGTTTCTCCCCCTCCTTTCTTCTTTTCTAGTTTCTATTTGCATTAGTTGAGTAGGTTGTTTGTTGTTGCATTTTAGATTTCATTCTAGTCATTAGTTAGGTTGTTTGCTTAGATAGGTTGTTGCTCGCCTTTCTTGATTGATTTGGAAGTGTTGTACTTGAGACTTGCATCATTTTCTTAGGTGGTTAGAGTTCCGACATAATTGCATTTCACTTTGTTCTTCTTGATACTTGCTTGGTGATTGATCTTATTGTGCATAGATTATTTGTCTTTGGACACTTACCTTGCGAGTTTTGGGCCTTTCATTGGGTGGCCACATTGCATGTCATTCCATTCTTGTTGTGTGCTTCTCTTGTGAACTTTGTCATTCTTGGGTTTGCCTTGACTCTTCATTGAGATTACATTTTCATATGCATTCTTGAGTGTGATGGAGGCACTTTTCTTCTTGAGTCCACGGCCATATTGCCTACCCTATACATTGCCCTTGCAAGCCCCTTTGAGCCATATATCTCATTCTTTCATCTTAGCTCATCATAAGCCAAAAAAGTGAAAAACCATTTTACACCCTACCTTTGAAAAGTGGAGTAGCATTGGTTTTATCATCTTGCATGCTTGAGTCTAAGTGTGGGGGTTTGCCATGGAAGGCAAACTTCTAAGTGTGGGGGAAGGACACCTTGGTTGTTGATTGTACTATGTGTCTTTGTTGCATTGTATATGTGGTCTTGTGTGTGGATTGTTGTATGTGAAAAAAAAAAAAGGAAATAAAGAAATAGAAGCACACAAAAGCAAAAGCAAAGTTAAAAAAAAAAAAAAAAGAAGAGAAAGAAATTCAAGGTCAAAGAGACCTAGTGTTTTAAGTGTGAAATGTAAAAAGAAAAAAAAAAGAGCAAAGCTCTTGTGCTTTTGTGTGCTTGGTTGCAAAAAGTGAAATCTATGCATTGTGTTTGGGTGGAATTCCCCCCTTGTGTTTAATTGTGACTCATGCTAACCAATGCTAGTCTTAATTCCTTAGGTCTTTAGCTCACTTTCCCATACATTCCACACCCTCACCTTGGCCTCATTACAACCAAAACAAAGACCTCTTGATTCTTGGATGCATTGAATACTAGTAGTGGAGATTTAGAGGTTTGGCAAACTTATGTTGAATGCTTGGTCCAACAAGAGAGTTGAGAGGAAGACAAGTCCACCATAATAGTGAGTTGAGAGCACACACACCCTTTGAGGTCCATACATTTCATCTATGCATTTTAAGGGATTTTGCTTTGCTTGTGTATTGTACCTCCTTGATATTGGAATGCTTGGTTGTTGGAAACTCTTACCACTTTAAATTGCTTTCTTGGTCTTGAGTAGAAACACTTTTCGATCATTCATTGGAATTCAAGTAGCACCTCTTGATTTCCCTCTTTCTCATTAGGTGGTTAACATTTGATTCTTAGTCTTGTATGAGGGCATGCAAGGGCTAAGTGTGGGGGAATTTGATATAGCAATAATTGTATTGATTATTTCCCTCTTGTATGCATGTAATTTAACCACTTTTGAGATGAATGAGCTACTTTTGCATCATATTAGGCATTTGGTACTTGATTGGAACTTTGTGCATTTTCTCAGCATTTCGTGCTTTGTGACACCATTCTATAATTTGCCTATAACATGAGTTCTAGAAATTGGAATTTTGTGTTCTTTGTATTGTTGGAAAGCATAGACACAGGTCTACAAAGTTGATGAAGAACTTGAAAGCTGATTCAGACTATAAGGATTCCAAATTGGAGCTTCAAGTTGAGTCAATCTTGCTGCAGCATTCTGGACAGCAATCCTGGACAGCAAGTGTTGCAGAAGCCATAGTTGAAGCTACAGATGTTTAAATCACTCCATTTCAGTTGCATTGGAAAGATAAGGCACAAGGCTTCATTTAATCTTCAGAGCTCGAAAGCAATTGAAGTCTCTAATAAGCTCAAAAGTTGACTCAAAGTTGCTGCAGCGAATGTGACAGCAATCTGGAGCAGCAGTCAGTATTTTGCTTATATCTGGAGCTATACTTACTGGAATTTGATGATCTTGGTGGCTATGGAAAGCTAAGACATATAGCTACAACTTTGCTTCAGGGCTCGAGGGCAGAATCATCCATTATAGGCTTCAGATATTGGCTTCAATATTTCGGGCAGAAGCTTAGCCTTGCTGTGTTGCCTTAAGTGTCATAATTTTGTGCATTGTCCATTGTACCCTTGCCTTATGTGTTGTAATTGTTTAGTGTATGGGCTTTTTAGACATTTCCACCTTCCTTTATGTCTATTTAAGTCCTACATCAGACTTGGAGGGAACACTTTTTACATTTATTTTTTACAATTCAAGTTTTAGAATTACATTTTCTCTCTAGTTTCTCTCATTTTCGTTTTTCTCTCTTCTCCCATTTTCTTCTTGCTGATTTCTCCATGATCATGGAGAACTAAGCTCGTATCTAGCTTGAGGATGGAGGATTGTAAAAGATATTGAGATTAGCTTTGTGATTGAGGTATTCTTGCATTTCTTTCATGATTCATTCAAGAATTTCGAATTCTCTCTTCTCACCTCTTCTTGATTTATGATTCAAGAATTATGAAGATTTTCTAATTCTTGAATTATGAATCCAATTGATTAATAATTCTAGAGATTTATGAGTTATTGATCAATAAACTTAAGTTGAGAGAACATCTAGATTTAGAGATTTCTGATCTAGAGAATTGAATTGTTGAGCTTCAATCTTGATACCTTGAGTTAGGTTTTGAGATTTCAGATTTAATTCAAGTGTGTTAAGATGAATGTTTGAGGATTTTCATAAGACTTGATCTAAATTCAGATTTGAATTTGGATTTGAAATTCAATTTAATTCTTTAAAGGATCATGAGAGGATAATGAATCAATGATATATGCTTTACAATTCGAATTCCTTGAGCTAGTGTCTTCTACCTATTTGATTAAAATCCTGTTTGAATTTTCTCATTTCTGAAATTCTATGCTAAAATCCCCAAACCTAACCTTGCATAATCACTCTTCACTTCTTGAATTCCTTGGGAAAACGACCTAGGTATTCCACTTGTCTACAAGTTATCTAGTTTTTAATTTGATTCAATTCGGCAATTGATCACAAGCTCACCCCAAACGGGCTCTCACAAGTCTTCCATACGAAATTCTTCTCACCAAAATTTTCAAATATCTCTCTCTCCCTCTTGAAGACTATGAGTATATCTTCAACCCTAGCAAATTCACCATGGTCACTTTCCACAACATCAAGAAGAAGAAGGTTCCAGAAACTGTGGAGCCAAAGAAGAAGGAGAAGGCCATGCCTTCCAAGAAAGAAGCAACCTCTAAACGGCCTTCCAGGGCCGAGAAAGGAAAGGGAAAGGAAGTTGATCCCTCTGGAGGAAGGAAGAAAAGAAAAATCATCCATCCTTCTCCTACGAGAATCACCAGGAGTATGGTTTCTGAGGACACTCAGAAAGGTTCTCCGAAGGAGCCAGAAGTGGCTGAAGACTCAGAAGAGATTGCCTCTGATCAACCTTTGACAAGAAAGAGGAAAGCCTCTCCATCCATCAAAATCCCAGACGTTCCACCAGAAGGCAAGAAGAAGCGTGGTCGTTTGGTAAAAGCCTATTCTAAAACTCCACCCTCTTTTCTTAAAACTTCTTCGTGTTCTATTACTATTTCTATTCCTGTTTCTGGTTTAAAACCCACAAAACTTCGCACTAAACTCCTTCATTCCTTGAATTATCAGGGAAAAACACACAAAGGAGTGGGTATTAAAACCGCTCAGAAACAGACCTCGCCAATTGTGACGGGTAAAGAAATTATTCAAGTGACTACTGATCCTGTCACTACTGCTGCCGCTGCTGATGAAGAAGAGAAGGAAGCTTCTCATCACTCCTCTCCATCTGAATATGTCTCTCCCACCAGAGAAGATATTCAAGGACATGGAGGAAATGTTGCTGATTCCTCCTCTGAGGAAGGTGATGCAACAATGTTCTGAATTGAGCATCGGACCTCAGATGCTGGGAGCTCAAAGAAAGAACCAAAGAAGAAGCAACCTGAAGCTTCTATGGGTGATCTTTCTGAAGCCACCACTACCGAGGCGGCTGATGTGGATGCTGAGTCTCTCACTCGGAAGATGCTGGATGTCCAGAAAGCAATTGACGAACCTTCTGAGAACCCAGAAGTTGAAACAGCAAATCCACCACCATCACCGATCCAGACTCAGCCGGGGGCTGAAGTCGTTCAAAAGGAACAACAACAACAATAACAGGAAGAACAACAACATCAACAACAAACTCCTCCCTCTTCCTCTCAGAAAGAGCCAACTTCTGATGTTTGTCTTATCTCCTCTGAGACCCCCAAAGAACATGAGGAAACTCATGTCTCAACACATGTTGAAGTGGCAGGGACCACCAGCACTAGGCTCAGCTCAGAGGTGGGCGCTGACGCTACCATGGCTGCTGGAGTCTCAGCAGTTAAGACATTTGTTGCCACTAGCTCCTTGGAAGGGTCTAATACTGAGAAGGACTCTCAGAAAGAGCTTGAACATCAATCTCTTGATGCAACTGAGATCCCCCCTTCAACGTTTGATCAACCTGGTCCAACCTTTTCCCTCACATCCTCTATGATTGGATCTGGCTTTCAATTGGGAAAACTGGTCCCAACTCCTCCCTCTGTACAATATGGGCCGTCTCGTGTTCCATCTGAAAAAGTGAGAGTCATGGATACGCTCCATACACAGCTCTCACCCTTTAATCTTTCCGTTGCCGCACAAAATTCTAAAGCTGCAGGGCACCCATCTTAGTCACAGCCTGCCCTTCTTGAACTCGGTTTTGCTTCTGAAAATGACCAGAGACAACCCTCTCTTGAGGTAGCTGTCAATTCAGTGGAAATTCAAGAAGAGGCTCATGAGGAAGCTCACGAAAGAGCTGAAAATGAAGCCGAAGCAGGAGATGAAGAGGAAGAGAGAATTCCTGAATATCAAAAGTTGGATATAATATGTGCTGTTCTTGAAGCTGAAATTTCTCGCCCTCCTCCTTCAAATCAGTCTTCTACCTCAAATGAGATACCTCCAAAATGCCCTCCAGGCGCGGATCAAGCCCAAGTCCAAATGGAATTTTGCAGGCTTCTCCGCTTTATAGCTAGGAAAGTAGCAGCTCTAAGTCCGTGATGGCGTTTTTGTTAGCCACCCTTTTTGATGTAACAAAGGGGGAGAAGAAAAATAGATAATATTTTGGCTATATAAACAACTAGGCCTAGGATTTAGGGGGAGTAACAAATTAAGGGGGAGCCAAAAATTTTGTTTGTAAACCCCATTTGAAATTAATGAAATATTTTTCATGTTTTGGCATCTCTTGTTGTATTAGCTTGGTATTTCTGAAATCCACATACTTAATCATCAAGAAATACATGCTATATATCTGATAATCTAAAACAGTACTCATACATTGCATATCTATCTATTGATTATCAAAGCCTTCTAAGAAAATAACAAAGCCTTCTCTCAGAAAGCTAAGTAAGTTTATAAGAAAGCAAAAGTGCCTTCTGAGTAAGTTGTGAACTTAATCAGAAACACTTCAAAACTTAAGCAAAATTATTATCTTAAGACTTAAGTTGTTATTATCAAAAAGGGGGAGATTGTAAGCTCCAAAACCCTTCTGAGAGAAATTGATATATTTCTCTTAGAGAGATAGAAGGTTTTAATGATAACAAAGTAAGCCATAAGTATAAAAATTTTACTTAAGGTTTTGCTAATATGTGTGCTAAGTGTCTCAGAAAGATTAAAATTCTGCAAATCCATGAGTAAGATCAAGACAAGCAACGAGTAACCTTATGAATTACAAGAAGAAAACATGGCGTGAAAGACATCAGAAAGGATAGTCAAGAAACGCAAAAGGTGAAAGTGCAGTTCTGAGGGAAGAACACTGTCGCCTCAGAAAGGTCTCAGAAGACCTTGCGACTAGTGGTTCTCAGAAGGGTCTTCCCTCAGAAGGTTCGCCTCAGAAGTCCGTACATCTCTCAGAAAGTTGGACTCAGAAGCAACCAAGTGTCAAGACTCAATGGATGAAGCATTCACTTTCAGAAAGCTCGAAATAGCAAGCCAAGGAAGTGGGAACACGCGCTCTGCACAAGACAGAAAAGTTTCTCATTTCGCGCTGACTGTTGCAGGGAGCCGTTCTGAGCCAGACACAGCCACATCAGCAAAGTGAAAGCTTCTATTTTCGCGGCTCTTTATTGCCTATATATATGAGTTCAATTCCAGAGCATTGTGACGAAATTCTTGCGCGAAAAAATCTTGATTTAACGTGCCAAAACTCTGTTGAATTGAAAATCATTTGCGAAAACTTAGAACTTTCTCAGAAAGACAATTTTACGAAATCGTTCTTCTAACTTTGCAAAAATCTTCTAGTTTTGTATTGGTGTATATTCTTACATTTGTAAGTTAAATCTAGAAGTCTACTAAGGGCAAATTAAGTTTGTAACTTAATCTTAGTAGTTGATTTTCGAAGCAAAAACAATCTTTGAAAAATGCTAAGTCCTTCGTTGGTTGAAGGCAGTTTTAAGTCCTCGATTGTTTGAGGCAAGTTTAAGTCCTTAAGTGTTTAAGGCAAGCAAAGTCCTCGGTTGTGAGGCAAGGTAAAGTCCTTAATTAAGTTAAGGCAAGGAAAGTCCTCTAGTGTTGGAGGCAAGGAAATCCACTTCGGATTGTGAAGTGGTGAAAGTCCTTTACGTGGTAAAGGCAGTGTTCTCTGGGAAGGCACATCAAGAAGAATATCCAAGAGAACTCTCAACTGAAGGTTGAGGACAGGAGTAGGTTAGTTAGAACCGAACCAGTATAAAATTCTTCGTGTCCAGCTTTTCTCTCTTACTCTTTTCTTGTGTAAAACTTTGAGAAAATCTACAAACACGTTTTAACTTAATCTAAATTGTGAAAACTTATTAAGTAAAAATCAGAAAGCGTTTGAGGAACATTAACTTGAAATCACTTTTATAAATCTCTCAGAAAGGAACTTTCTTAGAAAGGTAAAGTTCTCAGAAGCTTAACCTTCTCAGAAAGTTTATTCCGCTGCAAACACTCAAATCACCTTTCTGAGTAAACAGCTTTCTAAGAAGAGTTTTTAAGAAGTAATTTTTAAAAACAAGCACGATTCAACCCCCCCTTCTCGTGCACAAACACACCTTCACTTCACTCAAAGGATTTGCAAACAACCTAAGAAAGCTCTCCAGGACAAGCTGGACATGTGGGAACTTGTGCACTGTACACGTATGAAAAGTTCCTCATTTCGCGCTGACTGTAGCAGGGAGCCGTTCTGAAAGAGACGAAGCCACATCAGCAAAGTGAAAGCTTATTTTCGCGGCACTTTAAATGCCTATAAATATGAATTTAATTGCAGAGCTTTGTGACGAAATTCTTGCGCTTAAAACTCTTGATTAAATGTGCTAAAACTCTGCTGAATTGAAATCATTTGCGAAAACTAAGAACTTTCTCAGAAAGGAAACTTAACTTAAGTTGTTCTTCACTTTGCAAAAAATCTTCTAGTTTTGTATTGGTGTAAATTCTTAGATTTGTAAGTTAATCCTAGAATTCTACTAATAGAGAAATTAAGTTTGTATCTTAATCTTAGTAGTTGTTGTTTTCGAAAGAAAAACTCATTCGCAAAACTCTAAGTCCTTCGCTGTTTGAAGGCAGTTTTAAGTCCTCGATTATTTGAGGCAAAGTTAAAGTCCTTAATTGTTTAAGGCAAGTTAAGTCCTCTGTTGTGGGGCAAGTGAAAGTCCTTAAGTGTTAAAGGCAAGGAAAGTCCTCTAGTGGTGAGGCAAGGAAATCCACTTCGGGTTGTGAAGTGGTGGAAGTCCTTTACGTCGAAAGGCAGTGTTCTCTAGGAAGGCACTTTAAGAAGAATATCCAAGGAAACTCTCAATTGAAGGTTGAGGCATGGGGTAGGTTGATTAGAACCGAACCAGTATAAAAACCTCTTGTGTCTAGCTTTTCTCCCTACTCTCTTACTTACGTAAAACTTTGAGAAAAACGATAAACACATTTTTAACTAAGATTTCAAAGTGAAAAACTCACCACGTTAAAATCAGGAAGTGTTTAAGTAAACTTAACATCAAACAATTTCTTAAAACACTTAGAAAGTAACTTTCTAAGAAAGGTCAAAGTTCTGAGAAACTTAACCCTCTCAGAAAGCTTATTCCGCTGCAAACTCTCAAATCTACTTTCTGAGTAAAACAATTTCTAAGAAAAGTTTTTAAGAACCTAATTGTAAAACAAGCACGATTCAACCCCCTCTTCTCGTGCACATATTCACCTTCAATTGGCATCAGAGCTCGGTCCTTAAGGGGCTGAGCACTCAACAGTGTCAAGGAAAAATATCCAACAAGGTATTATGGACTCACCAGCATCTTTTATCTCTAATGGAGCTTCAATCAACAGACCTCTAATGTTCCTTGGAGATAGCTTCGACTACTGGCATGATAGGATGACCTTATTCATCAAACACACGAGTCTAGATCTGTTGGACAGAATCGAAAATGGAGATTATCAGCCGCTACAAACTGTAACAGAACAAGCCGTAGTTGCAGCTGATGTAGAACCTGGAGCAGAACCTCCAGCGCCCAGAACATACACCAGAAGGGTCCCTAACGATGAGTGGACTACAGACATGCGAAAGAGAAGATTAAACTAAACTTCAAGGCCAAATACATTCTCCTCTGTGCCTTACCAAAAGTCGAGTATGACAAGATAGTATCTTGTGATACAGCTCAAGAGATTTGGGAAGGACTTCACATGTTGCATGAAGGAAATGACGAGGTCAAGGAGACCAAGATCTCCATGCTCGTACACAAGTATGAATCCTTCAGCATGCAACAAAATGAGACGATTGACAGTATGTGATGGTGAGCGTCGCAACTCCCATAAATTTAATTATTTTTAAAACCAAGTTCCCCTAATATAGTTTAGTGGAAACCAGGGTTGTCTCTCACAAGGAATAGCTAAGAGAGCAATACGCAAGACTAGTCGTATGAGGGTTATCACAAATTGGGGGTTTTTGTTTGAATGCAAGAGAAATAAATTGGAATAATAAAAACAGTGGTTTATGAGGTAGAGCATTCATTAGAGCGTTTATCATTGGCTACAAAAGAATGCATGAGTTGATTAATTACGCCAGAGTTAGATCTAACCCTATTGTTGTGATTCTAAGGATTGATTGCCTAGAATAAGATTAATCAGTGAGATCTCATCTTTAGTTTCGTTTTCAACAATCTTTAAAGCCAATCACATTAATCTAATTAAAGAGACTAATCAGGCAATTAATTAATCATTACCAATTCCTGATATGCCATGCATCAATTAATCAACTAACACATGAACACATGCCAATGAATTAGCCTAACTCAATCGAGTAAGCCAAGACAAAGGGTAAACACACACAATTTAAGATCTAAAATTATATGGCAAGAATGATAATGAAAACTTATGCAAGATTTAGAACAAAGCCTCAATTTACCCCAATGATGTTCACACCCTCATAAACCACCAAGAGACTTAGCTACTCATGGAGAAAATATAAGGGCATAAATTAAATTGATTTCAACAATAAAGAGAAAGTGCAAAGAAAGTGCAAAGAAAGTAAAGACTAATGGAATATAAATGCAAATTGGAAAGATTGAAGAATGAATAATTGAATTAATTATAAGAGTAACTTACAAAACCCAAAGGCTTGACGAATAACGTTGAAAATAAACAATGGAGGAAGCTAGAGAACAACTAGGAAAGTAAATTGGAATCCTAATGGAAGAAAGAAACTCTAACTAAAAGCCTAGGGTTTGAAAAGTAAGAAACTAGGAAAAGAAAATAGTAAGAGATATGAAAGAAGATAAGAGAAATTGAAGGTGTCAAAAGGTGTGTCTTCTGGAGGCACTAGCACGCTTTATATAGAGTGAGTAGCCTCAAAACCCTAGCTATTGGACCCCCAACTCGGTTTTGCAGATTGGTCCCTACTGTAACAGAATTGCGGCGCGGGCGCTAGGACGCTGATGTCGCGCCAGGGCACGTGATAAGTTCTGTTGAGGCTCGGGCGCTGGGGCGCGCTGAGGGCGCTGGGGCGCGCTGAGGGCGCTGGGGCGCTCGATTCCAGCCTGGACTCCATTACTCCGCTTCTTACTCAGTTCCTGATGTCTACTGCTCCAATAATTCCTATGACCTCCACCAAAAATATAAAATACCAAAGATCAAGTGCAAGGGTCATCCTTGAACTGCAAAAACATCATAAAACTTATTACTTTAGCCTTTATTTTCATTAAGTCCCAAATAAATCCAAATTGTATTAAATACAATAAAAGGCTATAATATAGTAAAGAAATGCATACAATCATCCAAATTAAGGGCGTAAAATATTGACAAAAACCATGTTATCAAATATCTCCACACTTGAATAATTGCATGTCCTCATGCAAAAGCAATGATTCCAAGCATCTTTAAAAATAAAGCAATGGCTATTACATCCTAACACCTATGTCCTAAAAGAAAAACAAAATACTACAAATGATGGAAAGTTATTCAAAACAGCACACCTTGGTCAAAATTATGCAACACCCACAATCATATTACAAGTTGGCATTCAAGAAATTCATGAGTTAAGAGAATCAGTTCATGTTATGCAAAGTTGGTCGATTGGCCCTCACCAGTGTGTTTATCTCTCAATCACACAGTGTTTTGGCTAAGCACTCAGTTGAATAAAACACACAAGACTCGCATTCCATAAATTTTCTATACTCCTAACATTGCAATTCCACAAACATGGTGCATCAAGAGGTCTTTTCAGGGTTGTAATGGGGCTTGGGACAAGTATGGAATATAGGGGAAGTTGACTTAATTCCGAGAAACTAAGACTTCATGTTCGACTGATCCAGATGATTTCCATAATTAAAGAAAAAGATGGAGAGAGAGAAAGATGGAGAGAAAAGAAACACCCAAAATCAATAAACCATAAAATTCTTAGCACTAACATTCCCAAGATTCCCAAATAATTTCCAGTTATCCCAGGAACCCAACAACCTTTATTTGCAAAAATGACATATTTTTCTTGAATTTTTCTGAATTTTCGATTTTTTTTATTATATTCCTCATCCCAATTCTTTAGGCAATTTGAAATGAGGTGGAAAAGAATGAAAGACCACTTATGTACAAAAGCACTACCTTTACAAATATATTCTCATACCTTACAGTTTATTCCAATGTACAATTCAACCCAATTTCCCCACACTTAAGACCTTTGCCCAACAATCAAACCATGTCCTCCTAGTTTCTCATAAGGGATTTTTCATTGTTTTTCGTTTCTTGGCTTGTAATGAGCTTAGTAAAGAATAAAGGGATAAAGGCTCAAATTGGCTACAAACAATGGGAATTGTGTATCGGTTGGCTATTTGGCTAAGTAGCTTTTAAATGCAAAAACAAAATTATGCCTCAATCACACGCAACATGTATAAAACGCAAAACAAGAATCAAGCAAATTCAGGAAAAACAAATACAAGTGTGTGTGCTCACAGAAAGAAAGTGATCAATTGATGTATTTAATCACAAAAAGGCTCAAATCTCACAGGTAATCCAAACAACCAATTAGAGATAACACAAACAATTCAAAATCATATGAGATAACATGCCAACAATTTCTGAGTTAAAATCAAAGGGTAAAACAATTTCAGACCAAAAGGTGCTATAAAGAAAACTAACCAATCATCTACCTAAAAACACATAAAAACAAAAGAAAAGAAAAAGAGTTTGGCATGAAAATATTTACAAAAGCCAATTTTTCTACACCCTCTCCACACTTGAATGATACACTATCCCCAGTGTCAACAGTTAAAAGAACAGAGAAAAGGGTATAGAAAGGACCTGCGGAGGACTCAATCGTCCTCTGAACCATCGTCATCCTTGTCATCATCTGTAAGCTCCAGAACCCTTATGAGAGAAATTGATATATTTCTCTTAGAGAGATAGAAAGTTTTAATGATAACAAAGTAAGCCATAAGCATAAAATTTTACTTAAGGTATTGCTAAGTGTCTCAGAAAGCTTAAAATTTTGCAACTCCATGAGTAAGATCAAGACAAACAACGAGTAACCTTATGAATAAAAAGAGGAAATCATAGCGTAAACGACATCAGAAAGGATGCTCAAGAAACGCAAAAGGTGAAAGTATCATTCTGAGAGAAGAACACTATCGCCTCAGAAGGGTCTCAGAAGACCTTGCTTCTGATGGTTCTCAGAAAGGTTCCTTCTCAGAAGGTTCGGCTCAGAAGTCCGTACACCTCTCAGAAAGTTGGACTCAGAAGCAACCAAGTGTCAAGACTCAATGGATGAAGCATTCATTCTCAGAAAGCTCGAAACAGCAAGCCAAGGAAGTGGGAACACGCGCTCTGCACAAGACAGAAAAGTTCCTCATTTCGCGCTGACTGTTGCAAGGAGCCGTTCTGAGCCAGACACAGCCATATCAGCAAAGTGAAAGCTTCTATTTTCGCGGCTCTTTAACGCCTATATATATGAGTTCAATTGCAGAGCACTGTGAGAAAATTCTTGCCCCAAAAACTCTTGATTAAACGTGTCAAAACTCTGCTAAATTGAAAATCATTTTGCGAAAACTTAGAACTTTCTCATAAAGACAATTTTAACTAAGTTGTTCTTCTAACTTTGCGAAAAATCTTCTAGATTTGTAATTGTGTAAATCCTTACGTTTGTAAGTTAAATCTAGAAGTCTACTAAGAGAAAACTAAGTCTATATCTTTATCTTAGTAGTTGTTTTCGAAATCAAAACTCAACTTGTAAAACGCTAAGTCCTTCGTTGTTTGAAGGCAGTTTTAAGTCCTCGCTTGTTTGAGGCAAAGTTCAAGTCCTTAAGTGTTTAAGGCAATCAAGTCCTCGGTTGTGAGGCAAGGTTAAGTCCTTAATTAAGTTAAGGCAAGGAAAGTCCTCTAGTGTTGGAGGCAAGGAAAATCCACTTCGGGTTGTGAAGTGGTGAAAGTCCTTTACGTGGTAAAGGCAGTGTTGTCTGAGAAGGCACGATAAGAAGAATATCTAAGGAACTCTCAACTGAAGGTTGAGGACTGAAGTAGGTTAGTTAGAACCGAACCAGTATAAAAATCTCCTCGTGTTAAGCTTTTCTTCCCTTAATCTCTTACTTTTGAGAAAATCACTTAACGCATTTTAATCTATTCTTGAATTGAATTAATATATCAAGACTATCTTAGAAAGGGTTTAAGAAACATCGATTACATAACCTTCTTAAAATACTCAGAAGGAATCTTTCTCAGAAAGTTAAAGTTCTCAGAACCTTAACCTTCTCAGAAAGCTTATTCCGCTGCTAACTCGAAAATTCACTTTCTGAGTAGAACAACCTTCTAAGAAAAGTTTTTAAGAAGCGAATTTTAAAAACCTGCACGATTCAACCCCCCCTTCTCGTGCAGAAATACACCTTCATCATCCTCCTCATCCTCGGCCTCATCATCCTCATCGCCGTCGTCTTCCTCGTCCTCATCGACATTAATATGAGCCTGGGAATGTCCCGGAGCTCCATACCTAGAGGAGAAGCGCTGGTCGATGTAAGACCGGAAATCCCTCAGTGTCTCAGCGAGCCGCTGGTCATAGTAATTTTGCATGGCCAGATACCGTTGATCATGATAACTCTTTACAGCTGCGAACTTTTGGTCGAAGTACACCTCATGTTGACCTCCATTTGGGTCAACTGCGCAGTGATGGAATCTAGAGGATTCCCCGCTGGTTGGCTCTTATTATGAGCTGTTGCATCCTTGGTAGAGAGACCGGCGGCGGTGAGGGTGGTATGTGGCCCTTGCCACTCGTCATCAGCGAACTCTGGCACACCACACTGGATAGCCAAAGAAGTAATAAGAGAAGGAAAAGGGAGGCATCGGTTGGCCTCAATGTGGTGAGCCTGATGCATGGTACGCTGCAGACGAGTGGGTAAGTCTACCCAGTGGCCCTCCACAATGCAGTACAGGTGAAGGGCTTGCTCTGTGGTGAGGTCGGAGATGTGGGAGACAAGATGAATGTGGCTGAAGTAGATGCGGGACCACGCTCTGGCCTCCACGTTGAGCGTGTAGTTCTTCAGTGTGTGGGGGAGCATATTAGTCCCCAGCGTCCAGCTGCTACGCGGAAGACATAGGCGGTTCTTGATCACCTCCAAGTCCGTGTTTGCCATAGTCTGAATGGCATCTGGCTCACCAAATGCGTAGTCGGGCTCCGGGGCGATCTGAATGTGAGTGGCTATGCTTGCCATGTCGACTGGAAGGAATTTGCCCCGGAGGAACACCTCAGTGGCAGTCCAGTCATGGAAGTTAGGGTAGAACTCCCGCACCCATGTGATGTTTGCTCTGATAGGGGCATTAAGGAGATAGTAGGCCCATTTCTGCCTCTCGATTTCCGCGATGACCATGTTTAGCCTTCCTTGGCCCTCATCGTGGAATTGGTACCCCAACTCAACGAGGGGTTTCCTCTTGTGGATGATGGCATGGAAGGCCAGCTTGGCGGTGACCTCCAAGAATCGTGCTGGGTCATAAGGCTGATCATATGAATGATCATCCTCCTCAGTGGTGCGCACTCTCTTCCCCTTGCCGCCTCTGGTTCTTGGTGCCATGCCTGCAGAGTTAAAATTAGGACAATTAAGTTTCCAAACAGTCATGGGAATTATTGGCTATTGCTTTTTCTTTTCATGCCATTATTAAATGCAAATGCAAAATCGAAAACAAAGCAACAAAGTAAATAAAGAAATAACAAATTATGCAGCAATATAGCAAAATAAGGTTCGGCCAGTATTCTACAGTAGGGCGGCGCTAGAGCGCGGTATGCGCGCTGGAGCGCACGATAGCGCCCGAGCGCGAATAGCGCACCTTCTAAGGCTACTGCTGGCTTCAAACGGCCTTCTAAGGCTGAGAAAGGAAAGGGAAAGACTGCTGATCCCTCAGAAGGGAAGAAAAAGAAGCAAAAGGTGAATCGCCCTTCTCCAACAAGGGTAACTCGGAGTATGGCTTCTGAGGAGGCTCAGAAGACACCTCAGAAAGAGCCTAAGGTTGCTGAAGACTCGGAAGAAACTACCTCTGATCAGCCTTTGGTCAGAAAGAGTAAAACGTCTTCACCTCCAACCCTCAAGGTTCCAGATGTCCCAATCGAAAGCAAGAAAAAGCGCGGACAATTGGTAAAAGCTTACTCTAAAACTCCACCATCTTTCATTAAATCTTCATCTCTTACTGTTTTTGTTTCTGATCCTTTTCGATCTAAGACTAAACTCCCTCCTTCCTTGAAATATCAGGGAAAGAAACACAGAGGAGAAAGTCTTATCTCGAAGACTTCTCAGAAACAAAGCCCTTTAAAAGAAACAGGCAAAGAACTTGTGGCATTCGCCACTGATCCTGCTGCTACCACTACTGCTGCTACTATTGGTGAAGAAGAGAAGGAAGCTTCTTATCACTCCTCTCCTCCTCGAAAAGTTTCTCCACCCCGAGAAGACATTCAAGGGCAAGGAGGAAACATTGTTGACTCCTCTTCCGAGGAAGATGACGGAACAAGGTTCCGAGTGGAGCAAAGAACTCCAGATGCTGGAAGTTCTAAGAAAGGATCCAATAAGAAGCAACCAGAAACTTCTGTGGCTGATCTCTCAGGAGCAACCACCACTGAGGTTGCTGGTGTGGATGCTGAGTCGTTGACTCAGAAGATGGATGACATCCAGAAGGCTATTGATCAACCTTCTGAGACCCAAGATGAAGATCAAGCTATGCATCCTTCACCTCCACCCTCTCCACCCAAGACTCAACAGGAGGCTGAGAAAACTCAAGAAGAGGTACCCCAAAATCAATATCATCCCTCTTCTTCATCTCAGAAAGAACCTACTTCTGACGTTGGTCATGTCTCTTCTGAGACCCCCAAAGAACATGAGGAAACTCATGTCTCAACACACACTGAAGTGCTAGGGACCACCAGCACTGGGCTCAGCTCAGAGGTGGGCACTGACGCTACTCTGGCTGCCGGTGTTGCAGCGGTTGAGGCATTAGTTGTCGGAAGTTCATTGGAAGGGACTCAGACTGAGAAAGACTCTTAGAAGGAACCTGAGGCTCTTCACTACGATGTGACTAAGATCCCCCCTCCCACCTTCGATCAACACGGTCCTACCTTTTCTGTGACTGACTCGATTATTGGTTCCGGCTTCCAACTGGGAAGGATGGTTATGACTCCACCTTCTGCGCATTTTCAGCCATTCCTTGGTCGTTCTAAGAAGATGAAGGCTATCGAAGCCATTCATAAGTAGATTTCAACATTCAATCTCCCAGACGATGCACAAATATCTGGCGCAATCGAGCAACCTTCAGCTGTGCAAACTCCAATGTTGGAAGTAGCTCTCGTTTTTTAGCCTGCTCAAACACAACCTTCTGATGAGGTTGTTGAAGTAGAAGAAGAAGTTGTACAAGAAGAAGATCCCACTCCTTAATATCAAAAGAGGGACATTGTGGATGAAGTGCTCGAGGCTGAGGCCACTCGCCCTCCTCTATCATCTCAATCCTCATCTTCTGTGATACCTGCTTCTGATCTCTCAGAAATTCCTCTAGAATCTCCTGCTAATGCGGGACAGCAAGAGCTCCTAAGAGAAATGTGCAAGCTGCTGAGGTATATTGCTCGGAAGCAATGAGTCTGAGTCTATGATGGTGTTTATGTAAAAGCCACCCTTTTTGATGTAACAAAGGGGGAGTAGATATGCTAATATTTTGGCTATATGTAAACAATAGGCTAGGACTTAGGGGGAGTCATGTATTTAGGGGGAGCCAAAACATGTATCTAGGGGGAGCCAAAAGTTTTGTAATCTCATTCAAAATTAATGAAAACCATTATTGTTTTGGCATCGCATTATGATTAGCCTTGTATTTCTTAAATTCATATTATAACTGTCAAGAAATATACGCTATCTTTCTGATAATCTTATACAGTTCTCATTCATTGCATATTATAATTCTTGATTATCAAAGCCTTCTAAAAAAATAACACTGCATTCTCACAGAAAGCAATGTTAGTTTCTAAGAAAGCAAAAGTGCATTCTGAGTAAGTAATGATCTTAATCAGAAACACTTTAGATCTTAAGCAAAATTATTATCTTAAAACTTAAGTTGTTATCATCAAAAAGGGGGAGATTGTAAGCTTCAGAACCCTTTTGAGAGAAATGTTTATATTTCTCTACGGATTACAAAAGTTTTAATGATAACAAAGTAAGCCATAAGTATAAACATTTTACTCAAGTGTTTGCTAATATGTGTGCTTTAGTGTCTCAGAAAGATTTAAATTCATTGCATTCCTTGAAGAAGAACAAGACAACTACGAGTAACCTCAAGATAAAATGATGAAATCATCGCGTTAAAGATATCAGAAAGGGTATCTAAGAAACGCAGAAGGTGAAAGTGTGTTTCTGAGGAAAGAACACAGTCGCCTCAGAAAGGTCTCAGACGACCTTCGTGACTGTTGGCTCTCAGAAGGGTCTTCCCTCAAAAGGTTCGCCTCAGAAGTCCGTACATCACTCAGAAAGTTGGACTCATAAGCAACCAAGTGACTTCAGTCAAAGGATTCGCAAACAACCTCAGAAAGCTCGCTACGACAAGTTGGACATGTGGGAACTTGTGCACTGTACACGTCTGAAAAGTTCCTCATTTTGCGCTAACTATAGCAGGGATCCATTCTGAAAGAGACGAAGACACATCAGCAAAGTGAAAGCTCATTTTCGCGGCAATTTAAACGCCTATAAATATGAATTCAATTGCAGAGCTTTGTGACGAAATTCTTGCGCTAAAAACTCTTGATAAAACGTGCTAAAACTCTGCTGAATTGAAATCATTTGCGAAAACTAAGAACTTTCTCAGAAAGACAACTTAACTTAAGTTGTTCTTCACTTTGCGAAAAATCTTCTAGTTTTGTATTAGTGTAAATTCTTACATTTGTAAGTTAATCCCAGAAGTCTACTAAGAGTGAAATTAAGTTTGTATCTTAATCTTATTAGTTGTTTTCGAAAGAAAAACTCATTCACAAAACTCTAAGTCCTTCGCTGTTTGAAGTCCTCGATTGTTTGAGGCAAAGTTAAAGTCCTTAATTGTTTAAGGCAAGTTAATTCCTTTGTTGTGAGGCAAGTGAAAGTCTTTAAGTGTTTATGGCAAGGAAAGTCCTCTAGTGTTGAGGCAAGGAAATCCACTTCGGGTTGTGAACTGGTGGAAGTCCTTTACGTGGTAAAGACAGTGTTGTCTGGGAAGGCACTTTAAGAAGAATATCCAAGGAAACTCTCAACTGAAGGTTGAGGACTGGAGTTGGTTGATTAGAACCGAACTAGTATAAAAATCTCTTGTGTCTAGCTTTTCTCCCTACTCTCTTACTTACGTAAAACTTTGAGAAAAACGATAAACACATTTTTAACTAAGATTTCAAAGTGAAAAACTCACCAAGTTAAAATCAGAAAGTGTTTAAGTAAACTTAACATCAAACACTTTCTTAAAACACTTAGAAAGTAACTTTCTCAGAAAGGTCAAAGTTCTCAGAAACTTAACCCTCTCAGAAAGCTTATTCCGTTGCAAACTCTCAAATCTACTTTTTGAGTAAAACAACTTTCTAAGAAAAGTTTTTAAGAACTTAATTGTAAAACAAGCACGATTCAACCCCCCTTCTCGTGCACATATTCACCTTCACTTCTAATTCTCAAGAATTGAAGACCTTTTTGATGAAACAAAGGGGGAGAAGATTATTGAAGTAAAAGGAAGAGTTTTTCAAGAACTTTGAAGAATGAAGATCAAGAACTTCAAGAGCTTTGAAGAATGAAGATCAAGAACTTCAAGAACTTATCTAGCTCTATGGGGAGCTTAATTCCTTTTCTATGTTTTTAAAATTCTTTTAAAGTTTTTTTTTTTAAGTTCTTTTTAAAGTTCTTGCGCTTGTTATGTTCTTTAATTTCTTTTATGTCTTATTTTGTTTTATGTTTTTGGTTATTTCTTTAATCTTAATTAAAGTTTTTCTTTTTATTATTTATTTTCTATTATTGCTTTTTTCTTTTCTTTGAAAATAATTTCCTAAGGCTTCATGTCTTAAGAAAATATTTTCTCTTGTAATCAAATCAAAACCTTTATTTCAATTGGAATTGTTATCATCAAAAAGGGGGAGATTGTTAGCTCCAAGAACCCTTTACTTCATTGTTGAAGGTTTTGAGTGATAAAATTCTTAATTAAAATGAAAGTTTTAATTTAGTTGAACTAATTGTTTCTTAAGTGTGTTTTAGGACTTAATTAATTGAAATTATAAAAAGACACATCTTGACAACAATGGGGGACAAAAGTGGCGCAACATATAGCTTGGTGGACAAGCAATTCTAATTTTTGAAGACCAAGTCAAAGTTTTTCTAATTAAGGAAAGTTTGGTTGGAAGACTCTATGATTTCCTAAAAATTTATTTATGGAAAATACATGGAATTAAATAGAGAATCTTCTTTATCAAATATCTCTATTTAAATATTCATGTATAATATATATATACATATTTTATATATATTTCAAAATTAAATATCAAAAATAGAGAATCAAAATCAAATCTCTATTTTACATAATATTATACATAAATTTCAAAAATATATATATGTGTGGGAAATCTAGAAAGATCTTGTATGGAGAATTAAATGCAAGTGATTTAAAAATAATTATTTAGAAGTTATTCTAGAATATATTTTTCATTTAAGTAACAGAATATTTTTACGGACACTTTAAAAAGATTATGTGAGCCTCCTAAAGATTCTATAATAATCTACAAGATTCCCAGAAGATTCCATGCGGGACCAGAAGATTCTATTGAAGATTCTACACGAAGTTAGAAGACCTAAGAAGATTTTGTCAAGAATTTCAAGTCTAGAAGATTCCCGAAGATTATGTGAAGATTCCCGAAGATTCTATCAAGATCCCGAAGAATCTCAGGATTCCAGAAGAATCTCAAGATTCCAGAAGAATCTCAAGCCTCAAGATTGAAGATGCAAGAATATTTAAGATTCAAGAATCTAAATATATAAGATTCCCTGGAAGACCATGTTTGGTGTTTTAGGGTTTCCAAAAATGAGAAACTATGAAATCCTAATTCGTACCAACATGGAGGCACACTTGTGGAGCAAGAAAAGTTAAAAACCCTAGCCTTTCTCTCTCCCAAGTTGGCGCAAAAAGCTTGCATTATTTTGCAAGATTTTGTGAAAAAATGTTGAAGCAATGCACACCACAAGATCAAGGCACAATTCAAATTCAAGGGTCAAGATGAAGTTTCCTTATTTCAAATGCTTGGTTATAAAGTTTCCATATTTAAGCTCAAATATTAACCTTTGGATAAAAGGGAATTATTTGAATCAAGAGCCAAATATTAAACTTCCTCTTATTTGATTTTGCTATTTTTGGAAGATCAATTTCAAATCATATCAAGGAGCTCTCACCAATGGATAAAGAGATTACAAATTCAAATCAAGGGTGGAGATCAAGCAAGAAAATTTCGAAATTTGAGGGTGTTGTTTCCCTATAAATAGAAGACCTCAATGCCCAAGAATTCAAGAGACTACCCAAGCTTACAAGTGCCAAAACGTTGTCGAATTGAATCCTTATTTCTCTTCATCTTCAACCTCTAGACCTCAAGTTCTTATTTTCATTTGGGTAAAGAATGTAATTCTTAAAATAGTGAGCTTTATTGTTTATCCTAGCTTTGCCAGTTTTTCTTTGAGAGAAAACTCCATCAAGGTTCAAACTTAGTTGCGTCTAAGTTCTTGATTAGTAAAAATCACATCTTTTATACAAAGTCCAAATTTTTGTAAGGCAAGAAGTCCTTAGTGGGTCTAAGGCAAGGGTAGAAAGTCCTTCGGTGTTGAAGGCAAGGATTGAAGTCCTTTGTAGTTTTCAAAGGCAGTGAGTCACCTCGTTGTTGGTGCAAGGGAAGTCCTTTGTGTAACACCCTAATAATTACCTCTTTATGCTTAAGTCATACTGACTTAATTACCGGAAATTATCATTCTGTTTCAGAGTCGAATTTCGAAAATAGGAATACGTGGAAAATAGGGTCGTACAATTTTCAAAATAAAAAGCGCGAGTTCTAAAATTGTGGCTTGTACGTGATGAGACATAATCTGATACGTCAAACTATGAAACTGTGAATTACATATAACCACAATACAGCAACACATGTAAGTGGCCCAATACATACATATAGTTTTCAAGAACACAAATGAACTACACATATAAACGTAAAATCCAAAATAAATACTACAATAATAGAGTGTTGAAGTTTCTAAGAATATCATAAGCTTGTACAGTCACTTATGATCTTCTTATAAACTCAACTAAGCGTCAGATAATACATAACATAATAATACAAAATGTCATAGAAACAAGACTCTAAAATGTAAATCCTTCAAGGTATCCGAGTCTTCAATGCTCTGGCAGTTTCAATCCGCTCACCTAGTAGTGGAACCTGTACCTCGATCTGAATCTAAAACAAATAGTGGTGGAATTGGGGTGAGCTCCACGGACTCAATAGAGGGATCACTCCGATTTAATTATGAAAGCAGTGATTCATGCATAATTCATATTAATATCATTTTCAATGAACATATATGTGTCAATTTCCAGAGTGTCATACCTATATGCGTCTTTGATAATTATATTAATGCATGCATCAGGTATGTAAACAACACCAAAATATAATTAAAAATACAATTTAATATACATGATTCGATACTTATGTCATGTGTCATGATCTTTTACTTTGAATGGCACAACCCTCTTTACTCTCTGCCTCTGTCACTCCGGTCCCCAAGGCTATGAGCTCATACCTCTCTAGTTTCTACTAGGAATCTATGGGGAAGAGGGGTTTATTCACTTTCTCTTACATAATGGTATTGGGGACCGAGGGTGCCAACCTCCCTTGCCAATTCCATTTGTAGAGAAAGTTACTCATAAACTTATTTCTCATTTCACATGACATCTCATCATAATTCTTATCATTCATCATGTACATGTAACACATATATTTACACATCTATATCAGATTATCCACATTAGATCTTCAATCATAAGTACATAAAAACATTCATTTGCACATCTTTTCATAAATCATTTAAAAGCTCATTTTGCTAACTTAGTACTGATATTTATATATATACTTATTATACTGACATATAGAAAATATAGTCATGAAATTTAAATTATAAAAATGCCAAAATATAAGAAAAATGGAATTCTTCAGAAAATCCTGCGACCTGACCGCTAGTGCACTTCATATGGCCGCTAGCGCCCAAGGCACTGGTTCATCTCGGTTGTCACTATAATGCATAAATCAATTTCAAACCGAATCTGATGCATGAAAAACAAAAGAATACATTATCTAACATAAACCTAACCTCTACCTCTTGTAATTTTGCCTCCTAGAGCTAAGAACTTCCAAAACCTCTTTAAGCTACTTGCTTTTTAAAGAGGTTCCACCGCAACTACCCGCTAGCGCCTTACCATGGCCGCTAGCGACGAACCTTTGCCGCCCTGCCCGCTAGCGAGCTTAAGCTACTTGCTAGCGACAAGGTACTGATACATGACAGCAACAGCAGCAGTAACAGTTTTGCATGCTCTAAACCTCCAATTGCTCTCTAAAAGTTCCCAAACCATCACCAATACTCTAAACAACATTAATATACTTATATAAACTTGTACATGATCCTAAATGCTTAAAATCTCTCATGATCTATAGTTAGGTTGTTTCTCTAAATTCATATTCCAATCTCCATCTATATTTTAAATCATAATACAACACAAATGTCATTTTGTCATACACATAAGTTGTAAGACCCAAAAATCCTAATAATGCTTTAATCAGAGAGATTTAGTGAAAATCGCTTCGATCAAGGCATAATTGGGATATATGTGTATTAGAATGTATTTTGACATGTATGATCGACTAAATATGTGTACTATGTGGAAAAATGTGTATTAGATGTGGTAAGTGCATTGCATAAGGTTGAGAAGTTGGTATAATACAAAAATGAGTTAAGAATGATGATCTAGGTAGGGAATTTAAGAAATAAATGGAAATTCTAGTAAGAGTATGTTTGCATAAGTGTATAAGTACTAGTAGGAACTGTTGGTAAAGGTTTGGAGTAAGCTAGATGCATTTTAGGATTTTTGAAGTATGTTGCTTGCTGCTACTGTCATGTAGCAGTACTTCATCGCTAGCGGCCAGCTTAGCTCGCTAGCGGATGAGTCGGTAGAGGTCCCTCGCTAGCGACAGTAATAAGGCGCTAGCGGGTAATGCGGTGAGAACGGTCTCTAGCACGCTAGCGACTGTGAAACACGCGCTAGCGACCAGCTCGATGACAGAACAACATTTCTGCAATTTTTGCATTTTCAGCCAAGCCCTCCATCTTTTAACAATTTCCTTTAACTCCCTCCATCCCTATAGACTTTCCCTCACCTTCAAGCTCAACTTCAAACACCCAAAACCTTCAAACATCATTATTATTAGAAACTCAACTTCAAGCTCCCAAAACCTTCAAACACAATTCTCTCAACCTCCATAACCACCAAACTTCACAAATCTCATCACCACTCCACTCAAAACTCATCTCACTCAGAAACCAGCCCCATATTCGTGTCCCTCACCTCATTTCCTTTAATTTGAGTCGAACATAATCTATCAGAGGCTCAAGGATTGTGTTCCTCATCATCAAAGTCTAGATAGAGTGTTAAACAAGTAGCTCAAGGAAGAACAAAGTGGTTCTTGGTGTTAGAGGGTTAAACTACAAGAGGTAGGGGTTTAGATTTATGTTATAATATGTATTTGTGTGTTTTCATGTATAAAGATCGGTTAGAAATCATTATATGCTCGAATATGTTTGCTGTTCTGAAACTGGTATAGATGCAGAGTCGGGACACGCGCTAGCGGCCAAATCATAGCCGCTAGCGAATAACCACGCGCTAGCGACCATAAATTAGGCGCTAGCGAGTGATCGTGCATTATTGGACGCTAGCGGCCACAGAGGACACGCTAGCGGCCATCTCGCAGAATTCTGCATAATTGTTTAAAATGTTGAAATTTTGTGATTTTGCATTTTAATGATTTCTAACCCTTTTCTAGGGATCTAAACCATTGTAACATGTTTATTATATATGTTTACAACAGAAAATGGTGATTATGAAATGAAATAAATAAATTAACGAGAAAATGATATGTGATTACAATTATGTGCATAAGTGGTATGTGTTTAGGTGATTTATGAATCTAGATGGTTATACATGACTTGTATGCATTACCAGTTGTTTATGTGCATATATATTGTGACAGGATAGTAAGTCAGAATATTATATTATGATATTTTGAGTACGATGGAAATACAACGGAATGTCAAAATAGGCAAGTGTAACCTTCGGTCACTAGTGCTGTCAGTAAGGGAGGATTGGCAACCTCGGTCACTGACATCACTAGTAAGGGAAGGTGATAAACCCCTCTTTCCCCGTATGTCTAGTAGAAACTAGAGAGATATGAGCTCATAGTCTTGGGATTTGGTGATGTGGAGGTAGAAAGAGATAAGAGGGTTAATGCCAATTCAAATAAAGGTATAATATGCACATATCAAGGATGAGTCTATGTATATGCACTAGTCAGAAATTAAATAAGTAGTGATGCTTTCAGATTTATATATAATGCATACATATTAATCAAAACGCATATAGGTAAGACACTCCGGATATAAATTGATTTATGAAATCCCCGATAATGTAAATCTTGCATATTACACTGTTTTTATATTAAACCGGAGTGATCCCCCTACTGAGTCCGTGGAGCTCACCCTATTCCACCACTTTTGTTTTAGATACAGACAGGGGTGCCAGTACGTCTAAAGGTTGAGCGATTTGAAGCTTACGTGAAGATTAAGTTTGAAAGCTCTAGAGCTTAGGACTATTAGCATTACTTTTGTTACATCTTGTATTTGTACTTTATGATCTATGTCACTTTTTGGGAACCTTTAAGGAAGTTATAAGTGGCTGTACAAGCTTATGATTCTCTTAAAAGTTTCACCACTATATACTTGTACTATTTATGGTATTATATGTATTCCAGATATTGTAGTACGATATTTATGTACATGTGGGCCACCGTTGTGTATTCTAACGTTATATATTCGTAATGAGTAGTTTGAGTAGTTCTTAGAATGATATATTTATTCATATCAGTTATACCGCACAAGCCGAATTTTAAATCTTCCGTTTCTTTTGAAAAATAAATCGGCCCTATTTTCCGCGTATTATTACTTTACTCAAATTTAATCTCTGAAACAAAATGTTAATTTCCGATAATTAACTCAATATGACTTAAGCATAAAGAGGTAATTATTAGGGTGTTACATTTTGGTATCAGAGCAGGTCGAACCTTAACGCTTAGGGTTATGGCCATATATGCTTTTGTTGCATAGTACGATAGTGTTATGCTTATAGCTGTGTAACGTGAGCATGACTTGTCTGACTGGGATATAGGTAGTTGTATGTTCCTAATGTGATTATGGAGATTGATCACCTCTGTGATTATGTTGGTGTGTACAGGTACTAATGGCACCAAAAAGACGACAGGCGAGACCGACTGCGAGTAGTTCAGATGGTGACCAAGGAACAAGTGAGGCCTTGGCAGGAATGGCTAGGGCAGTTCAGCAACTGGCGGAAGTCATGGGACGCCAGACCCCTCCCACACCACAACCAGAGACAGATAGAGGAAATGCCCGATTCGCGGAATTCAGAGGGGTAAATCCCCCAATGTTTACAGGTTCCGTCGATCCGGCAGTAGTGGGGGAGTGGATCGAGGAAATGGAGAAGATTTTTACCGTGGTGCAGTGTTCAGATTTACAACGCACTGCTTTTGCCACTTTTATGTTACAACAGGATGCTGGAAATTGGTAGAGAGGAGAAAAGGCCAGAATGGATGCTGCGGGAATTCCTATTCCTTGCCATAGGTTCAAGGAAATGTTTTATGATAAATATTTTCCCAGGTCCATCAGAGAGGCGAAAGAGCGGGAGTTCATGAATTTGACTCAGGGAAAGATGACCGTGGCAGAGTATACAGCTCAGTTTGAACATCTTATTAAGTTCTCATAGATGTTCCAAGGCAATCCAATGGAGTCTTGGAAATGTATTAAGTACAGAAATGATTTGAATCAGAAAATGCAGAAGGCAATGAATCACTTGCAGATTGATAGCTATCCCCGGTTAGTAGAGGCTTGCAGAGTTCATGAACAAGCCCGCCAGTCAGATGACAGTACTTCAGTGGAGAGTTCTAGGAGGAGTTTGGCACCACAGGCTCCTCAGTGCAAAAGACAGAATTTTCCACCCCGTCGGTTTCCCTCCCGACCTTTCAGAGGCCCAAATCGTGCTAGGCCTCAACAAGGACCACCACCACCACGTCAGGCTATGATTCTTAGAGCTACAGAGACACCAATCTGTCCCCAGTGCAATAAAGGACACATAGGGGTTTGTTTTGCAGGGCAGAATGTGTGCTACAGATGTGGCAAGCCAAGCCACATTGGCAGAGACTGTCGTCAGTTCCCTCAGCTGCAGACCTCAGCTCCGACCCCCTCCAGGCCTCAGCACCAGGGAAGATTCTTTACAGTGAATGCAGAGGATGTTGTCCGGTCAAATGAATTAATAAGGGGTAAGTGTAAAGTTAAGAATCAAGAGTTAGTTGTACTTTTCGATTCGGGAGCTACACACTCATTTATATCATATGAGCATGCTAGGGAGTTGCATTTACCTATGTGTGAGTTACCATATGATTTGCATGTTTCCACACCCACTGCTAAGCCCATAAGCACTAACATCGTTTGCACTAAGTGTCAATTTTCCTTAGGAGATAGGTCATTTACCTTTGATCTTATATGTCTGCCTATGTCGGGTTTGGGTGTGATTTTAGGTATGGATTGGTTGTCAGTGAATAAAGTCTTATTGGATTGTCATGCCAAGTCTGTCATATTCCATGATACCTCCAGTATACCTAATCCTGAGTCACCTACAGTTTCTTTTAGTTTGTCAGTACATCCTGTGGAGTTAAGTCAAAGTGGGGTTACACATAAAGGTCTTGTATTTCTTTCCTCAAATAATGTGGAAACTAAACTGAGCATAGACGCCATACCCGTAGTAAGAGAGTATCCAGAGGTTTTCCCTGATGACATACCCGAGTTCCCTCCGTCCAGAAAAGTAGAGTTTAGTATTGATTAAGTTCCGGGAACAGGGCCTGTCTCTATGGCCCCTTACCGGATGTCACCCAGTGAGTTGAACGAACTTAAGACACAGTTGGGGGAGTTGTTGGAGAAGGGGTTTATTAGACCTAGTGCTTCACCGTGGGGAGCCCCAGTGTTGTTTGTCAAGAAAAAGGATGGGAGTATGAGATTATGTATAGATTACAGGCAGTTGAATAAGGTAACAATAAAGAATAAGTATCCCCTTCCTAGAATAGATGATTTGATGAATCATTTGAGGGGGCAAAGGTGTTTTCCAAGATAGATTTGAGGTCAGGATATCATCAAATTAGGGTCAAGGGTGAGGATATACCTAAGACGGCTTTTCGAACTCGCTATGGGCATTATGAGTTTACAGTGATGTCCTTTGGACTAACTAATGCCCCGGCGGTGTTTATGGACTATATGAACAGAATCTTTCGACCGTTCTTGGATAAATTTGTAGTCGTTTTCATTGATGACATCTTGATTTATTCCAAGACGGAAGAAGAACATGAAAGTCATCTTAAGTTAGTTTTGGAAGTGTTGAAAGAAAAGAAGTTGTATGCCAAGTTAAGTAAGTGTGAGTTTTGGATGAAGGAAGTCAAGTTTTTAGGCCATGTAGTATCTGCGGAGGGCATAGCTGTAGATCCTAGTAAGGTTGAAGCAGTGGTAAACTAGGAGAGACCAACTACGGTTACTGAGATTAGAAGCTTTCTAGGATTAGCCGGATACTACCGTAGGTTTATTAAGGGTTTTTCGCAGCTTGCTTTACCATTGACAAAACTTACTAGAAAGAATACTCCTTTTGTGTGGTCTAATGAATGTGAAAGAAGTTATGCGGAGTTAAAGGAGAGATTGACCACAACACCTGTACTTGTGGTGCCTGATCCTAATGAACCCTTTGAAGTCTATTGTGACGCTTCAGGGAAAGGGTTGGGTTGCGTGTTTCTAACACCCTAATAATTACCTCTTTATGCTTAAGTCATATTGAGTTAATTATCAGAAATTAACATCTTGTTTCAGAGATTAAAGTTGAGTAAAGTAATAATGCGCGGAAAATAGGGCCGATTTGTTTTTCAAAAGAAAACAGAAGTTTAAAAACTCGGCTTGTGCGGAATAACTGATATGAATAATTATATCATTCTAAGAACTACTCATGTAAATACATAACATTAGAATACACAACGGTGGCCCACATGTACATAAATATAGTTCTACAATATCTGGAAATCATATAATATCATAATTAGTATAAGTATATAGTGATGGAACTTTTAAGGAAATCATAAGCTTGTACAACCACTTATAACTTCCTTAAAGGTTCCCAAAAAGATGACAAAAGTCATAAAGTATAAATACAAGACATAAACGGAAGTAAAGCTAATATCCTAAGTCTTCGGGAGTCCAAGCTCTGAATCCATGTATGCTTCGAAGCATTTAACCTGTAGATGTACCGGCACCCATGTTGTATCTAAAACAAAAGTGGTGGAATAGGGTGAGCTCCACGGACTCAGTAGGGGGATCACTCCGGTTTAATATAAAAATAGTGTAATATGCAAGATTTACATTATTGGGAATTTCATAAATCAATTTATATCCGGAGTGTCTTACCTAAATGCATCTTGATTAATATGTATGCAATATATATAAATCTGAAAGCATCACTACATATTTAATTTCTGACCATTGTATATGCATAGACTCATCCTTGATAGGTGCATATTATACCTTTATTTGAATTGGCACTACCCTCTTATCTCTTTCTACCTCCACATCACCAAATCCCAAGACTATGAGCTCATATCTCTCTAGTTTTTACTAGACACACGGGGAAAGAGGGGTTTCTCACCTTCCCTTACCAGTGGTGTCAGTGACCGAGGTTGCCAATCCTCCCTTACTGACGACACTAGTGACCGAAGGTTGCAATTGCTTACTTGATCTACTATTGTCTTTCTTTCATATTCAAATTATCATAACTTGACTTGTCGTAGCAATACAACATGTAAGCACAAACACAACCGAATATCTTACTCTAGAATTTAAGTATAAATTATTCACAACATGCTTATTTCATAACTCCCTTGAAAACATATCATTTTGCACATAATTGTGAATGTGTATTTGTGCACGAGAAGGGGGGGGGGTTGAATCGTGCAGGTTTAAAAATTGCTTCTAAAAAGTTTTCTTAGAAAATTGTTTACTCAGAAGGATGAATTAAGAGTTTGCAGCGAAATAGCCTTTCTGAGAAAGTTAAGCTTCTGAGAGCTTTTACCTTTCTGAGAAAATTCCTTTATGAGATTTTTCTGAAAATGTTTTAAGATTGATTTCTCTCAAACTCTTTCTGATTTTAACTTAATAGATTTTCACCGTTATGATTAAGTTAAAAACGTGTTTATAAGTTTTCTTAGAAAGTAAGAGTTGAAGGAAGAAAAGCTTGACACAAAGAGATTTTTATACTAGTTCGGTTTTAACTAACCTACTCCAGTCCTCAACCTTCCGTTCAGAGTTCTTTAGATATTCTTCTTGTAGTGCCTTCTCAGACAACATTGCCTTTACCACGTAAAGGACTTTCACCACTTCACAATCCGAAGTGGATTTTCTTGCCTCCAACACTAGAGGACTTTCCTTGCCTTAACCAAATTAAGGACTTTATCTTGCCTCACAACTGAGGACTTTACTTGCCTTAAACACTTAAGGACTTTAACTTGCCTCAAACAATCGAGGACTTAAAACTGCCTTCACACGCGAAGGACTTAGCGTTTGTCGAGTAGAGTTTTTGTTTCAAAAGCAACTACTAAAATTAAGATACAGACTTTGTTTTCTCTTAGTAGACTTCTAGATTTAACTTACAAACATAAGAATTTACACCAATACAAAGCTAGAAGATTTTTGCAAAGTTAGAAAAACAGTTTCGGAAAATTGTCTTTCTGAGAAAGTTCTAAGTTTTTCGCAAATAATGATTTTCAATTCAACAGAGTTTTGGCACGATTGATCAAGAGTTTTTGCGTTAGAATTTCGTCACCATGCTCTGGAATCGAACTCATATATATAGGCATCAAAGAGCTGCGAAATTAGAAGCTTTCACTTTGCTGATGTGGCTGTCTCTGGCTCAGAACGGCTCCCTGCAACAGTCAACGCGAAATGAGGAACTTTCTGACTTGTACAGTGCGCGTGTTCCCACTTCCTTTTGCTTGCTGTTTCGAGCTTTCTGAGAGTTGATGCTTCATCCATTGAGTCTTGACACTTGGTTGCTTCTGAGTCCAACTTTCTGAGAGTTGTACGGACTTCTGAGGCGAACCTTCTGAGGGAAGACCCTTCTTGGAACCACCAGTCGCAAGGTCTTCTGAGACCTTTCTGAGGCGACAGTGTTCTTCTCTCAGAACTGCACTTTCACCTTTGCGCTTTCTGACTATCCTTTCTGATGTCTTTTACGCCATGATTTCTTCTTGTAACTCATAAGGTTACTCATTGCTTGTCTTGATCTTAACTCATGGAATTGCAAAAGTTTAAGCTTTCTGAGACACTTAGCACACATGTTAGCAAAACCGTAAGTAAAATTTTTATGCTTGTGGCTTACTTTGTTATCATTAAAACTCTCTATCTCTCTAAGAGAAATATATCAATTTCTCTCAGAAGGGTTCTGGAGCTTACAATCTCCCCCTTTTTGATGATAACAACTTAAGTCTTAAGATAATAATTTGGCTTAAGTTCTGAAGTGTTTCTGATTAAGTTCACAGCTTACTCAGAATGCATTTTGCTTTCTTAGAAACTAACTTAGCTTTCTGAGAGAAGGCTTTGTTATTTTCTTAGAATGCTTTGATAATCGACAGATAGATATGCAATGTATGAATACTGTTTTAGATTATCAATTATAGCATGTATTTCTTTGATGAGTGAAATATGATTTTTAGAAATACCAAGCTATTTAATAACAAGAAATGCCAAAACATGAATAATATTTCATTAAAAGCTCGAATGGGGTTACAAACAAAATTTTTGGCTCCCCCTAAATCTGTTACTCTCCTAAATCCTAGGTACTCCCCATAAATCCTAGGCCTAGTTGTTTATATAGCCAAAATATTATCTATTTTTCTTCTTGTAACACCTTAACTTGCTAATTATGCTTAAGTCATAATTAACTTGCTAATTGTTACTTAGGAAAAACCACACTTTTTTTTGAAACTATACAAAGGAGGAAAGAAATAATGAGGCAATAAAATAATGAAACATAATGAAAGAGCCATAACGATAAACTGAAGTGAATTGAAACAACAATATCGACAGTATCTGAAGCTTGCAGGCTAGATGCTGCAGCATATGTCTGAAGTGAATAGATATTATAGTCATCCATAAAGAAAAGGTACAAATGTCTCAACTGAAATACAACAATAATGAAAAGAAACAATAATGCAAAGATGATCGCTACACGCTACTAGCTGTCCACTGAAGTGTCCTCCTCCTGGTCATCCTCTGGGTCCTCCTCCTCCTCGGTCACTACTAGCTCCTCCTCATCCTCCTGCATGTCCCATCCATATGACAAGTCCTCGTCCGGCTCTCCATCAAGGTCCACGCCCTCGTACAGAACAGGGGTGTCGGGACTCGATGGAGGTGGTGGTGGGGTCGCTGACGGATCCAGGTCGTGCTCCATGCGAAAATCCATCGACTCACGGATGTCAATGGAGAAAGAATCGTCTGAGACAGACATGTCATCTAACTCCTCGTCAGATAGAAGAGCCGGGTCGATTCAAAGCTCGGGGTTGTCCATGAAGTAGGGCTCTGGCTCAGCTGCTGGCTCCTGTGGAACTACCGGCTCCGGCGGTACCGGGTCGAAGAAAGGTAGGTGGTCTGCGTAAAGCTGGTCGAGCTGTGCGAGACATGGGTGAACAGGATCAACAACCGGGGGAACTGCTGGCTCGGGAGGTGGATACGGTGCCTGTAGGTCAGGGATGGAGATCTCGACGGCTCCTCGGAAGGCGGTGGACAGTTGCAGCATTCCGTTAGCTGGCGTGTAGCGTACCACTGCCACGTCATATGTGTGCTGGGGAGGGGGCGGCGGCGGCTGCTCCATTGTCTCCTAGAATTGAGGCATAAAGAGAAAAAGGGATGAGATACGAATATCTAGCCATTCGAACCAATATCTCAGGTTTTCTAAAACAAGCTTTCACATAAAAGATCGAGCTATTGTTTCGAATGGTCAAACATCTTACTTGTCCGATCTAGGGGAACCTAGTTGTCTTTTCTATGTTCTCGCGATTCTAGCAACCTACGCAGTATCTGATCGTGCGTCGCGTTCGACAAAACTCCCATAGGTCGTACTATGAAGAACCTCGGTCCACTTCGCACTTCAGAGCCTCTTCGTCTCACGCTACTAGAGATTAGCCGTTTTCCATTTTTATGAACACAAGTTCAAACAACAACACATCCGGGCCAACCCAAATACACTCTACTTCTAGGTAGCCAAATAAAGAAAAACCCCGCCAGCCGTACCCGTATACACCCTACTCTAAGGTACCTGGCGGCCTTTGATACCGGCATACACCCTACTCCAAGGTATCCATCCGGCAGGACTATGTGTCCCAATGCCAAAGACTGCATCTCACCACATAAGCCTCCCTATCCCGTGAGAATGCCCACCGTTCGGCTCCTCGAACGACTGGATCTAGGCTAATCAGTAATTTCGTTTGATGGGTAAATATGCAATTAAAACAATTATAAATCACAATCATTACTCCCCTTCCTCATCACTTCAACACTTCATCACTTCCCACCACTTCAACACTTCTCACAATCAATAATACATCAATGGTATCATCATCATTATATTAAAGTCAACACAGTATAATCAACATTATGTCACACCTTCTCAATCATCAAATCAACAATATTTCACTCAATATACATTCTGATTTCATAGGTTAATAATCATCCAAGACATTCACACAAGTATACACATCGTCAAAATTCACCAATTTCACATAATAGCACTTTGCATGGTTTACACTTATTATTATCAAGTCTCAACAATATTTGATCATAACATATCACATGAAACATCATATTACAATTATTTATATTCCATATTATCTAAAAAATGCATAATAACATGTACATATCATCCATATTCAAGGCCACAAAGATTACAATTCATCACATGTTATAATATGACCATTATCTCATTTTATAGCACAAAAGGGTATTTTGGTAATTTTCAATATATCATGTGAATCATTATATTCCAGTAAGTATAAAACATCCAAAAATGCATTTCAACATGTATAAATTAGCCACCAATAAGAATCATAATCATTGCATTATTTTCGTATGTCATAACATGGTAATTATTTCAATTTATAGCTAAAAAGGGTATTTTAGTAAAATCACCATTTATTTATATACTTATATATTTTAAATGTCTAAATCCAATAACTAATTCATATATTCCAGAAACATACTTATTTTCATAAAAATCCATATCTTGAGTATTTATTAATTTTTAACACGTAAAAATCCAATATTCATAGAAAAATATTCTAAGAGTGAAATAATTAATATAAATCATAAAGGGTCAGTATATATATATACTTGTTTTCATTTTTCCAGAAACTTAAAATCATTAAAATCCATTAAAATCATCAAAATCAAAATCAAGAACATTTCCTAAAATTTTTCGGGCACGGCCGCTAGCGCGCATGATACAGCCGCTAGCGCCTGCTCCGTTCGTCCTCACTCGCTAGCGCGTGCGTACTGTCCGCTAGCGCGTGCTTCAGAAACTTCAAGAACAGGTCAAGCTTCTGAACTTAAAATGATTCATCCAACCGTTTTCAAAGATTACAAGTTGTAAATATCTAACATTCAAGTTTATAAAAACATAGTAAGCATATTTCAATCGGTCCATGCATGTTAAAATAAGATATTTATGCAAAGAGAAGTATGTAAGCTCCAGAACCCTTCTGAGAGAATTAAGCATAATTCTCTTAGAGTTATGAAAGTTTTAATGATAACAAGGTAAGCCATAAGTATAAAATTTTACTTAAGGTTTTGCTAATATGTGCGCTAAGTGTCTCAGAAAGCTTTAAATTATTGCAATGCCATGAGCAAAGATCAAGACAAGACATCAAGTAGCCTTGAAATCAATTGATAAAATCATAGCGCCAAAGATATCAGAAAGGATGTCTCAGAAGCGCTGAAGGTGAAAACATGTTTCTGAGGAAAGAACACTGTCGCCTCAGAAAGGTCTCAGAAGACCTTACGACTAGTAGTTCTCAGAAGGGTCTTCCCTCAGAAGGTTCGCCTCAGAAGTCCGTACAACTCTTAGAAGGTTGGACTCAGAAGCAACCAAGTGTCTGGACTCAAGGAAGTGCAAACAGTCTCAGAAAGCTCGCTACAACTAGCCAAGGAAGTGGGAACACGCGCACTGTGCAGTTCTGGAAAGTTCCTCATTTTGCGCTGACTGTAGCAGGGAGCCGTTCTGAAAAGGACACAGCCACATAAGCAAAGTGAAAGCTTCTAATTTCGCGGCTCTTTGATGCCTATATATATGAGTTCAATTCCAGAGCAATGTGACGAAACTCTTGCGCTAAAACTCTTGATTAAACGTGCCAAAACTCTGTTGAATTGAAAATCATTTTGCGAAAACTTAGAACTTTCTCAGAAAGACAATTTTTACGAAATTGTTCTTCTAACTTTGCAAAATCTTCTAGTTCTGAATTGGTGTAAATTCTTACATTTGTAAGTTAATTCTAGAAGTCTACTAAGTGTAAAACTAGGTTTGTAACTTAGTCTTGGTAGTTGTTTTCGATCAAATCAAACCTTCGAAAAACGCTAAGTCCTTCTTTGTGTGAAGGCAAGTTTAAGTCCTCTGGTGTTTGAGGCAAGGTTCAAAGTCCTTAATTGATTAAGGCAAGGAAGTCCTCTATTGTGAGGCAAGGAAGTCCTCTATTGTGAGGCAAGGAAGTCCTCTATTGTGAGGCAAGGAAGTCCTCTATTGTGAGGCAAGGAAGTCCACTTCGGGTTGTGAAGTGGTGGAAGTCCTTTACTTGGTAAAGGCAGTGTTGTCTGAGAAGGCACATTAAGAAGAATATCTAAGAACTCTCAACTGAAGGTTGAGGACTGGAGTAGGTTGGTTAAAACCGAACCAGTATAAAACTCTTTGTGTTAAGCTTTTCTCTCTTACTCTTTAAATACATAAAGTTTTGAGAAAAAACTCCACCACGGTTTTAACTAAGAGGTCTTGTGAAAACATTACTGATTAGAATCATAAAGCATTTAAAAGATTATAACTCAAAGTCATTTTCTTAAGACTTCTCAGATAGGAACTTTCTCAGAAAGACTAAGTTCTCAGAAACTTAATCTTCTCAGAAAGCTATTTCCGCTGCAAACTCTTAAATCCACTTTCTGAGTAAAAACAGCTTTCTAAGTAAAAGTTCTTATAAGATAATTTTCAAAACTTGCACGATTCAACCCCCCCTTCTCGTGCACACATACACTTTCAATTGGCATCAGAGCTCGGTCCTTAAGGGGTTGAGCACTTAGCAGTGTCAAGGAAAAAGATCCACGAAAGGAAATATGAATTCACCAGCTGCATTCATATCAGATGGGGCTTCAATAAACAGACCTCCGATGTTTCTTGGAGACAGCTTCGACTACTGGCGTGACAGGATGACGCTGTTCATCAAGCACACCAGTCTGGACTTATGGGATAGGATTGAGAATGGAGACTATCAGCCTCTGCAGACAATTACAGAGGATGCTGTAGTTGCAACAGACGCTGAGCCAGGAGTAGCACCTCCAGCACTCAGAACCTATACAAGACGGGTCCCTAAGGATGAATGGACTCAAGAGATGAAGGAGAAAATACAACTCAACTTCAAAGCCAAGTATATTCTCCTCTGTGCTTTACCCAAAGTAGAATATGACAAAATTGTGTCATGTGATACTGCACAAGAGATTTGGGAAAGACTTCATATGCTGCACGAAGGTAATGACGAAGTCAAGGAAACAAAAATCTCAATGCTCGTACACAAATACGAGTCCTTTAGCATGCAGCCTGAGGAAACTATTGACAGCATGTCAATAAGATTTCTCCATATCATCAATCAGCTGAAAGTCTTGGGAAAGACTTATTCAAACGCTGAGATGGTAAGAAAAATCCTCAGAAGCCTTTCTGCAAAATGGCGTCCTAAGGTCACAGCAATCCAGGAAGCCAAGGATCTAAACCAGCTAGGTTTGGATGTACTATTTGGTTCGCTCAGAACGCATGAGATCGAACTGGAAGGGTTGCTCGGAGGACCATCTGCTTCCTCCAGACCTCAGAAGGGATTGGCTCTGAACAGTCAAGTCAGAAAGTCTTCCAAAGCTTTCAAAGCTGAAGAAGCTTCTGAGTCTGACAATGATGAAGGCTCAGAATCCGACAAAGACGAAATCTCTCTCCTAGTAAAGAAAATGAATAAAGCCTGGAGAAAGAGGCCAAACAAAAGCAAGGAATTCACTCCCAAGAAAGGAAAGTCAAAGCCTTCAGATGCCACATGCTTTGGATGTGGAGAAAAAGGCCACTTCAAGACGGAGTGTCCACAGAACAAGGGAAAGAAGAAGCTCATTCCCAAGAAGAAGAAGAAGGCAATGGCTGCTACATGGAGTGACTCAGAAGAGGAAAACTCTGAGTCAGAAAGTGAAGAGGAAGCTAATGTCTGCTTCATGGCCGGTACTGACTATGTTCTGGAAATAGAATCTGAGTCAGAAGAGGTACCAAACTCTCCTCCTCTCTCATACTCATACAATGAGATCTCAGAACTCTATGAAGAGCTTCTGAGAGACTCAAACGAATTAGCTAACAATTTTAGCAAACTAAGAAAGTCTTTTAAATCTTTAGAAGCTGAAAATGCTAAACTAATTCAAGAAGTAGAGAACCTAAGGCTTGAAAGGGATGACTTTAAAAATAGATATCTTGAAAGTCACAACCTCGATCAAGCTTTAGAAACAATGTCTTCTGTAACTGTTGAAAAAGCCGAACTGGCTTTGATAGAATTACAAAAGACAAATGAGCTTCTCACTTCTGACTTAGTTAAGATGGTCAAGGGTGAAAAAATGATGACACTCTTACTTGGTGGTCAAAGACCTTACAAGGATAAGAGTGGACTTGGTTATGAAGAAATATTCGAACCAAATGATATTGATCCATCCTTAACTAAATCACCTCGCACATGAATCGCATGTTTTAAGAGTGGCCATGGTTCTGAAAAATGTCCTATGTTGGAAAAAGGAAAAATCTCTAAGCCTCAGAAGGCTCAAAAGAAAACTCAGAAAGCAAAGCCTTATCAGAAGACTAACCCCTCTCAGAAGGGAAAAACTTCTCAGAAAGCAAGTGCTTCTGAAAAGGGCAAACTAAAGGTCTCTGAATCTCAAAACCATGACCCCTCTAAGAAAAGAAGGCAAAAGTCCAAGAAAGCTAACAAGCAAGGACCCAACAAAGAATGGGTACCTAAATCTGTTAACTTTGTGACTGCAGGTACATCATCAAGCGCTGCTCCACCACCACGATGAGCAGTGGTACCTTGACAGTTGCTGCTCGAGGCACATGACTGGAAGCAAGCACTGGTTCAGAAGCCTCAAGCCCAAAAAGGGCGGAACAGTGCGATTCGGTGATGGAGCTAAGGGAAGAGTCACTGCAATCGGAGATGTTGGTAAGGATTCCTCTCACCAAATCTCAGATGTACTTTTGGTCGATGGCTTAACTCACAATCTATTAAGCATTAGTCAATTTTGTGACAAAGGCTTAAAGGTTGAGTTTTATGCCAAGTATTGTCATGTGATTAATCTCACAAATGACAAGATCGTTCTGGAAGGAAAATTTGTTGGTAACATTTATGTTATCCATCTGGATGATCTAAAGGATCAAAATGTGGAATGCCTTGTCTCTGTCCAAGAAGACAAATGGCCATGGCATAAGAAACTTGGTCATGCCCATATGAGACTTCTTTCTGAACTCTCTCAGAAAGGACTTGTAAAGGGCCTTCCCAGAATTAAGTATCAGAAGGATGCAACCTGCGACTTCTGTGAAAAAGGGAAACAGACCAAGGCTTCCTTTCCCAGTAAAAGTGGTATTTCTACTCATAAACCACTGGAACTGCTCCACATGGATCTCTTCGGACCAACCAGAACAGCTTCCCTTTCTGGAAAACGCTATGGTCTTGTCATAGTGGATGATTACTCCAGATTCACTTGGGTTTTCTTTCTAGCTTCTAAGGAAGAAACTTTTGAGAAGTTCAAAGCATTTGCGAAAAGAGTTTCAACTGAAAAAGATTCGCACATTCATGCCATTAGATCAGATCATGGTGGTGAATTTGAGAATCATGCTTTTGAAAAGCTTTGTGAAAATCTGGGCATAGCTCACGAATTCTCATCTCCCAGAACTCCTCAACAAAATGGAGTAGCTGAGAGAAAGAATCGAAGCCTTCAAGAGATGGCAAGAACAATGCTCTTAGAAAGTGGACTTTCAAAAGGTTTCTGGGCTGAAGCAGTAAATACTTCATGCTACATTCAGAATCGAGTCTTTCTAAGACCAATTCTGAAAAAGACACCTTACGAGCTATGGAAGAATAAAATACCAAACATTTCTTATTTCCATGTATTTGGTTCTTCTTGTTTTATTCTCAACACAAAGGTCAAACTCTCCAAGTTTGATCCTAAGTCCGATGATGGATACTTCCTAGGATACTCCTCAGCCTCTAAAGCTTACAGAGTATATAACAAAAGGAGTAAATGTGTTGAAGAGACAATCCATATTAAGTTCAAAGAACTTAGTAAGGACCTGTCTCAGAAAGATGCTAACTTAGAAGATGAATTTGAGAAACTCAACATCTCTTCTGAGAAAGCCAAAAGGAAAATTCTTATAGATGATGAGACTGACTTCCAACCCATGGAACAATCATCTTCATCTAAAGAAAAATCTAGTAACATCATCAAAGCTCCAGAACCTAGAGAATCTACTTCTCCAAATACAATGGAACCTAGATTCTCAGAAGGACAAGCTTCTGATGACTAAGAAAGAGAACCTTCTGTGTCTCGTTCTCAGAACCCTACTCCTAAAGGGATCAGAGGTTCAAGAGACTTGAAGAACATCTCTCAGAATGAAGTCTTGGGCAATCCAGAAAGTGGCGTAAGAACCAGAAGGAACTATACAAATCTTGCTATGGTCTCTGAACTTGAACCAGATTCCATAGAAGAGGCGTTAGATGATCCTAGCTGGGTAAATGCCATGCAGGATGAACTTGACCAATTCGAGAGAAATCAAGTTTGGAAACTGACTCAGAAACCCAAAGGCAAGAGTGTCATTGGGACTAAATGGGTGTTTCGAAACAAACTTGATGAAAACGGTCAAGTCGTGAGAAACAAGGCCAGATTGGTTGCTCAAGGGTACAACCAACAAGAAGGGATAGACTATGATGAAACTTTTGCTCCAGTCGCAAGATTGGAAGCTATCAGAATGTTGCTAGCTTTTGCTGCACATAAAGGTTTCGAACTTTATCAGATGGACGTTAAGTCTGCCTTCTTGAATGGATACCTTTCTGAGGAAGTTTATGTAAAACAACCTCCTGGTTTTGTGAATGATGCATTCCCGAATCATGTATTCTAGCTTACAAAGGCTCTCTATGGTCTGAAACAAGCTCCAAGAGCTTGGTACGATAGATTGAGCTCTTTCTTACTCAAAAACGGATTCTCAAGAGGGAAAGTGGACACAACTCTTTTTACACTCTCAGAAGTCTCTGGCTTCTTGATTGTCCAGATTTATGTTGATGACATAATATTTGGCGCAACCAATGAATGCCTTTGCAAAGAATTCTCCAAGCTTATGCAAGGTGAATTCGAGATGAGCATGATGGGAGAATTAAAATTCTTCCTAGGATTGCAAATCAAGCAAGAGTCGGAAGGGACAGTTATTCATCAAGAGAAGTATACCAAGGAACTTCTGAGGAAGTTTCTGATGGATAAGGCCAAACCCATGAGCACTCCCATGCATCCCTCTCAAGTAATTGACTTGGATGAAGATGGTGAGAAAGTCTCAGAAAGCAACTATCGAGGGATGATTGCTCACTTCTCTACTTAACTGCCTCCAGACCAGATATCCAACTCAGTGTTGGGATCTGTGCTAGATTCTAGTCTAAGCCTAAGCAATCACACTTAACTGGCAGTTAAACGAATTTTACGATATCTAAGTGGAACTACTAATCTTGGTCTTTGGTACGAGAAAGGTTGTTCTTCTGATGTTGTAGGTTACTGTGATGCCGACTAGCTGGAGATAGGATAGATCGCAAAAGCACAAGTGGCTGCTGCTGCTTCTTTGGAAAATGCTTGATCACCTGGTCTTGCAAGAAGCAAAATACGATCGCCCTATCAACTGCTGAAGCTGAATATGTATCTGCTGCGAACTGCTGTTCTCAGATGCTCTGGATTAAGAATCAGCTACTTGATTATCAAATAAGGTACAACAAAATCCCTATCCTCTGTGATAATACAAGTGCTATCAACTTAGCTAAGAATCCTATTCAGCATTCTCGATCCAAGCACATTGATATAAAACATCATTTTATTCGGGATCATGTGCAAAAAGGCGACATTGAACTCAAATTTGTAAATACTGAGGACGAAATCTCAGATATATTTACAAAGCCTTTACCCGAGGATCGTTTCAATGTTTTGAAAGGATTTCTCAACCTAAGACGTTTCTAAGTGCTTTGAAATTTAAAAACTTTCCCCTTAGTCCTAGTTTAGACTCTGAGACGAACAATAGAACTAAGCTTCTGAGCTTGAAGTAGGAAAACACAGAAAAACTCTATCTGAGAAAATTTGTTCTCAGAAGACTCATCTCTCAGAAAGGAGATCTTCTGAAACATCTCTCAGAAGGAGGGTTTCTCAGAAGGACCACCTCTCTCAGAAAGGTACCTTCCGAGAAACAAGTTACCCGGTAACTTTTGGATAAGTGGCAGGAAACGGCTAGTTACAAGCCATGTCTATAAATACTCATAGCATTGTTTCATTTGAGCACTTTACGCTCAAAAACTTACCAAACTCTGCCAAAACCTCTCCTCGCTTTCTAATCTTCATCTGCTCTTTCTCTCTCTCTCTTGTTCTTCTCTATCTCTTCTCAAAACTCAAACCCTTCTTCCAAATGGCCATCTCTGGAGAAATCAAGGGCTTAATGAGAAACAATCTCAATGAGATATCCGAAGATATTCTCTATGACAATGAGGAAATGCAATCCCTATTCCATAAGACTTATCTCCCACGGAATCTAGCCATGGGAAGGGTATTGCCTCTCAATGTCTACAATCAGGTGGACGAAATTCAATTCACCTTCCTCAAGCAACCTGGATGGCCAGCCATGATGAGTTTCGAGGACGTGTGCTACCCAAATGTGGTGAGAGCTTTCTATTCGCAAATAGAAAGGTTCACCAACAAAGGGGTCAAGAGCAAGATTGGTGACCAACAGATCCGCTTCTCCTCCTCTGACATCAACAAAGTCTTCAAGACCTTGAATGGTGGTGATGTCATCGCCGACGACCCAGAATGGGTCAAGGAGGTAGATGACTCAGAAGAAGAAGTCGTGACACTTCTGACTGGTAGCAACAGCCTACCACTCAAGGGGGTAAAAGGTGCCTCATCTCACGCAAGAGGCTAGAATCATCTTCTCCGTTGTGCAACACACCCTTCTCCTCGGATTGGAGACATGGGGAACGTTACCACCATGGATGCCTGCCTGCTGTAACCACCTGCTGAAGAAGGAAAGAGTAGATTTTGGGAGGATGGTGCTCAACTACATGATGCACCAGGCTCATCCGAAGAGGGCTCTCACAAGTCTACCCTACGGAAGCCTTCTGACCAGAATCCTCGACCATTTCTCCTTCCCACTTGAAGACTATGAATACGTCTTCAACCACAGTAAGTTCTCCATGGTCACCTTCAACAACATAAAGAAGAAGAAGGTACCAGAGACGGGGGGCACCTAAGAAGAAGAGGAAGCAAAGCCTTCTAAGGGAGCTGCTGGTCTCAACCAGCCCTCTAAGGCTGAGAAAGGAAAGGAAAAAGTTTCCGATCCTTCAGAAAAGAAGAAGAAGAAGCAAAAGGTGACTCATCCTTCTCCAACAAGGGTGACAAGGAGTATGGCCTCTGAGGGAGCTCAGAAGACTCCTCAGAAGGAACCTACGGTTGTTGAGGCTGCTGAAGACTCAGAAGAAACAACATCTGAGCAACCCCATGACCAGAAAAAGGAAAGCACCTCCAACTCTCCAAATCCCAGACGTGCACCAGAAGGGAAAAAGAAACGTGGTCGTT
>RYYW01000218.1:0-102306 GCA_013621005.1 Aeschynomene evenia | reverse complement strand
CACGAATTTGAAGTTTCTCTTTGCTGATGTGGCTGTGTTCTTTTCGGAACGGCTCCCTGCTACAGTCAGCGCGAAATGAGAACTTTTCAGAACTGCACAATGCGCGTGTTCCCACTTCCTTAGCTTTTGTAGCGAGCTTTCTGAGACTGCTTGCGATCCCTTGAGTCCAGACACTGATTGCTTCTGAGTCCAACTTTCTGAGAGTTGTACGGACTTCTAAGGCGAACCTTCTGAGGGAAGACCCTTCTGAGAACTACTAGTCGCTAGTCTTCTGAGACCCTTCTGAGGCGACAGTGTTCTTTCCTCAGAACATGTTTTTCACCTTCTGCGCTTCTGAGACATCCTTTCTGATATCTTTGGCGCTATGATTTTATCAATTGATCTTGAGGCTACTTTGATGTTTTGTCTTGGTCTTTACTCATGGTATTGCAATAATCTAAAGCTTTCTGAGACACTTAGCGCACATATTAGCAAAAACCTTAAGTAAAATTTTTATACTTATGGCTTACCTTGTTATCATTAAAACTTTCATAACTCTTAAGAGAATTTTGCCTAATTCTCAGAAGGGTTCTGGAGCTTACAATCTCCCCCTTTTTTGATGATAACAACTTAAGTCTTAAGATAATAATTTTGCTTAAGTCAGAAGTGTTTTGAGTAAGTTCACAACTTATTCAGAATGCACTTTTGCTTTCTTAGAACTTAACATGCTTTCTGAGTGAAGGCTCTGTATTTCTTAGAAGGCTTTGATAATCAACATTTAAAGTATGCAATGTATGATCACTGTTTGAGATTATCAATTACATAGCGTGTGTTTCTTGATGAATATATGTATGAAATTCAGAAATACCAGGCTAAGTAAATCAAGAGATGCCAAATAAAAAAAAATAAGCATAAAATTAAGTAAAACATGAGATGCCAAAATAATGATTTTTCATTGATGGTTTTTGTAGAGATACAAAATATTTGCTCCCCCTAAGTTTTGCTCCCCTAAGTCCTAGCCTAGTGTTTACGTAGCCATTGTACAAAAAAAAATTTATCATTTATCTACTCCCCCTTTGTTACATCAAAAAGGGTGGCTAATACATAAACGCCATCATTGACTTAGAACTACTGCTTCTGACAATGTAGCGTAGCAGCTGGCATATCTCCATGAGAATCTCGCTCTGAGTCGCATGCAGAGCACATTCTGGAGGTAGTTCAGAGGAAGTGGAAGGCTGTTGAGAAGATGAGGGTTGAGATGGAGGACGAGAGAGACTTCAGCCTCAAGTACATCATCGATATATCCCTCTTTGATATTCAGGAAGTTCTTCTTCTTGGACAGCTTGTCTTCAATAGCAGCGAGTCAATAGAAGGCTGCCTCTGAGTGTCCTCAGAAATTAGAGCAAGGTCTAGATCAAAAGGTTTCCGAGCTGATGGTTGCTCCATTGCACCAAAAGTCTGAGCATCTCGGAGAGGTTGAAAGTTGAGATCTGGCTATGTATGGCTTCAATGCACTTCAACTTCTCAGTTCGACCAAAGAAAGCCTAAATTGCACAAAGGGTGGTGTGACTACCATTCTTCCCAGCTGAAAGCCGGGACTAATCATTGAGTCCGTAATCGAGAAGGTAGGACCTTGTTGATCGAAGGATGGAGGAGAACTTCTGTTAGATCTAGAGGAGGAACCTCTGTTAGATCTAGAGGAGGAACCTCTGGTTCCTTCTGATAGTCCTTCTCAGATAGAGTTCCTTCTACGGAACTGTGGGCAGCAAATGCCTCAACTACTGCAACTCCGGCAGCCATGGTAGCGTCAGCGCCCACCTCTGAGCTGAGCCCAGTGCTGGTGGTCCCTGGCACTACTTCATGTGTTGAGACATGAGTTTCCTCATGTTCCGGAGGATCTCAGAAGAGAGGGGACCAACCTCAGAAGTTGGTTCAAGTAAAGCTTCCTCATGTTGTAGTTGTTGTTGTGGTTGCATCTGAGCAGCTTCTGGAGTCTCAGAAGGTTGATCTAGTTCCTTCTGGACATCAAGCATCGTCTGAGCCAATGACTCAGCATTCACAGTAGCCACCTCAGTTGTGGTTGCCTCAGAAAGTTCCACCATAGAAACCTCAGATGGCTTCTTTGGGAGCTCTTTCTTGGAGCTTCCAGCATCTGGAGTGCGATGCTGAATGCGGAAGCTTGCCGCATCTTCTTCCTCAGAAGAGGAATCAGCAACATTTCTTCCTTGCCCCTGAACGTTTTCTCTGGTAGGAGAGACATTCCCAGAGGGGAGGAGTGATGAGAAGCTTCTGCTTCTTCTTCAACAGCAGCAGCAGCAGCAGTAGTGGTGATAGTGGCAGCAGCAGTAGCAACTGCTACAATTCTCTTGACCTGTAGGCTTCGGCGGGCTCTGTTTCTTAGTGGTTTTTATCCCCACTCCTTTGTGAGACTTTCCCTGATAATTCAAGGAATGCAGGAGCTTAGTTTTTAAATTTGGTGGGTTTAAAACCAGAGACAGAATCAGAAACAGGAATTGAAGTATAAGAAGATTTAAGAAAGGAAGGTGGAGTTGTAGAGTAAGCTTTTACCAAACGACCACGTTTCTTTTTCCCTTCTGGTGGCACGTCTGGGACTTGGAGAGTTGGAGGTGTTTTCCTCTTTCTGGTCAGGAGTTGCTCAGAAGTTGTTTTCTTCTGAGTCTTTAGCGACCTCAACAACCTCAGGTTCCTTCTGAGGAGTCTTCTGAGCTTCCTCAGAAGCCATACTCCTTGTCACCCTTGTTGGAGAAGGATGAGTCACTTTTTGCTTTTTCTTCTTCTTCTCTGAAGGATCGGAAACCTTTTCCTTTCCTTTTTCAGCCTTAGAGGGCTGTATGGGACCAGCAGCTCCCTTAGAAGGCTTCGCTTCCTCCTTCTTCTTCTTGATGTTTTTTAAGGTGACCATGGTGAATTTGCTTGTGGTTGAAGACATATTCGTAGTCTTCAAGTGGGAAGGAGAGATGGTTGAGGATTCTGGTCAGAAGGCTTCCGTAAGGTAGACTTGTGAGAGCCCTCTTAGGATGAGCTTGGTGCATCATGTAGTTGAGTACCATCCTTCCAAAATCTATTCTTTCCTTCTTCAGCAGGTTGTACAGTAGGCATGCATCCAAGGTTGTGACGTTCCCCATGTCTCCAATCCGAGGGAGAAGGGTATGCTGGACAACTGAGAAGATGATTCTGGCCTCTTGCGTGAGATGAGGCACCTTTACGCCCTTGAGTGGTAGACTGTTGCTACCAGTCAGAAGTGTTACCACTTTTTCTTCTGAGTCATCTACCTCCTTGACCCAATCTGGGTCGTCAGCGATGACAGCACCACCATTCAAGGTCTTGAAAATTTTGTTGATGTCAGAGGAGGAGAAGCGGATTTGTTGATCAGCAATCGTGCTCTTGACCCCTTTGTTGGTGAACCTTTCGATTTGCGAGTAGAAGGCCCTCACCACATTTGGGTACCATACGTCTTCGGAGCTCATCATGGCTGGCCATCCAGGTTGCTTAAGGAATGTGAGCTGAAGTTCGTCCACCTGGTTGTAGACATTGAGAGGCAATACCCTTCCCATGGCTAGATTCCGTGGGAGATAGGTCTTGTAAAATAGGGATTGCATCTTCTCATCTTCGTAGAGGATGTCTTCTGATACCTCATTAAGGTTGTTTCTCATTAATCCCTTAATTTCTCCAGAAGAGGCCATTAGGAAGAAAAGGTTTAAGTTTGGAATGAGATGAAGGGAGATAGAGAATATAAGAGAGCAGAGATAGTAGAGAGAGAGAGAGAAAGGGGATGAGGATTGGAAAGCGAGGAGAGAATTTAGCAGAGTTTTGGTAAGTTTTAAGCACAAAGTGCTCAAATGGAATAATGCCATGAGTATTTATAGAACTGGCTTGTAACTAGCCGTTTCTGACGCTTATCCAAAAGTTACCGTTGGTAACTTGTTTCTCGGAAGGTACCCTTCTGAGAGAAGTGGACCTTCTGAGAAATGCTCCTTCTGAGAAATGTTTCAGAAGGTCTCCTTTCTGAGGGATGAGTTTTCTGAGAACTAATTTTCTCAGATAGAGTTTTCTGTGTTTTCCTACTTCTAGCTCAGAAGCTTAGTTCATTGTTTGTCTCAGAGTCTAAACTAGGACTAAGGGGGTTTCTAAGAAAAAGTTTTTAATCTCAAAGTACTTAGAAACGTCTTAGATTAAGAAGTCCTTTCAGAACATTGAAACGATCCTCGGGTAAAGGCTTTGTAAATATATCTGAGATTTGATCCTCAGTATGCACAAATTTGAGTTCAATGTCGCCTTTTTGCACATGATCCCGAATAAAATGATGTTTTATATCAATGTGCTTGGATCGAGAATGCTGAATAGGATTCTTAGCTAAGTTGATAGCACTTGTATTATCACAAAGAATAGGAATTTTGGTGTACCTTAATTGATAATCAAGTAGTTGATTCTTAATCCAGAGCATCTGAGAACAGCAGTTTGCAGCAGACACATATTCAGCTTCAGCAGTTGATAAGGCGATCGTATTTTGCTTCTTGCAAGACCAAGTGATCAAGCACTTTCCAAAGAAGCAGCAGCAGCCACTTGTGCTTTTGCGATCGATCCTATCTCCAGCGTAGTCAGCATCACAATATCCTACAACATCAGAAGAGCAACCTTTCTTGTACCAAAGACCAAGGTTAGTAGTTCCACTCAAATATCGTAAAATTCGTTTAACCGCAGTTAAATGTGATTGCTTAGGCTTAGACTGGAATCTAGCACAGATCCCAACACTAAGTTGAATATCTGGTCTGGAGGCAGTTAAGTAGAGAAGTGAGCCAATCATTCCTCGATAGTTGCTTTCTGAGACTTTCTCACCATCTTCATCCAAGTCAATTACTTGAGAGGGATGCATGGGAGTGCTCATGGGTTTGGCCTTATCCATCAGAAACTTCCTCAGAATTTCTTTGGTATACTTCTCTTGGTGGATAACTGTCCCTTCTGACTCTTGCTTGATTTGCAATCCTAGGAAGAATTTTAATTCTCCCATCATGCTCATCTCGAATTCACCTTGCATAAGCTTGGAGAATTCTTTGCAAAGGCATTCATTGGTTGCGCCAAATATTATGTCATCAACATAAATCTGGACAATCAAGAAGCCAGAGTCTTCTGAGAGTGTAAAGAGAGTTGTGTCCACTTTCCCTCTTGAAAATCCGTTTTTAAGCAGGAAAGAGCTCAATCTATCGTACCAAGCTCTTGGAGCTTGTTTCAGACCATAGAGAGCCTTTGTAAGCCTAAATACGTGATCCGGGAATGCATCATTCACAAAACCAAGAGGTTGTTTTACATAAACTTCCTCAGAAAGGTATCCATTCAAGAAGGCAGACTTAACGTCCATCTGATAGAGTTTGAAACTTTTGTGTGCAGCAAAAGCTAGCAACATTCTGATAGCATCCAATCTTGCGACTGGAGCAAAAGTTTCATCGTAGTCTATCCCTTCTTGTTGGTTGTACCCTTGGGCAACCAATCTGGCCTTGTTTCTTACGACTTGACCGTTTTCATCAAGTTTGTTTCGAAACACCCATTTAGTCCCAATGACACTCTTGCCTTTGGGCTTCTGAGTTAGTTTCCAAACTTGATTTCTCTCGAATTGGTCAAGTTCATCCTGCATGGCATTTACCCAGCTAGGATCATCTAACGCCTCTTCTATGGAGTCTGGTTCAAGTTCAGAAACCATAGCAAGATTTGTGTAGTTCCTTCTGGTTCTTACGCCACTTTCTGGATTGCCCAAGACTTCATTCTGAGAGATGTTCTTCAAGTCTCTTGAACCTCTGATCCTTTTAGGAGTAGGGTTCTGAGACACAGAAGGTTCTCTTTCTGAGTCATCAGAAGCTTGTCCTTCTGAGAATCTAGGTTCCATTGTATTTGGAGAAGTAGATTCTCTAGGTTCTGGAGCTTTGATGATGCTACTAGATTTTTCTTTAGATGGAGATGGTTGTTCCATGGGTTGGAAATCAGTCTCATCATCTGTAAGAGTTTTCTTTTTGGCTTTCTCAGATGAGATGTTGAGTTTCTCAAACTCATCTTCTAAGTCTGCATCTTTCTGAGACATGTCCTTACTAAGTTCTTTGAACTTAATATGGATTGTCTCTTCAACACATTTACTCCTTTTGTTATATACTCTGTAAGCTTTAGAGACTGAGGAGTATCCTAGGAAGCATCCATCATCGGACTTAGGATCAAACTTAGAGAGTTTGTCCTTTGTGTTGAGAATAAAACAAGAAGAACCAAATACATGGAAATAAGAAATGTTTGGTATTTTATTCTTCCATAGCTCATAAGGAGTCTTTTTCAGAATTGGTCTCAGAAAAACTCGATTCTGAATGTAGCATGAAGTGTTAACTGCTTCAGCCCAGAAACCTTTTGAAAGTCCGCTTTCTAAGAGCATTGTTCTTGCCGTCTCTTGAAGGCTTCGATTCTTTCTCTCAGCCACTCCATTTTGTTGAGGAGTTCTGGGAGATGAGAATTCGTGAGCAATGCCCAGATTTTCACAAAACTTTTCGAAAGCATGATTCTCAAATTCACCACCATGATCTGATCTTATGGTATGAATGTGCGAATCCTTTTCTGTTGAAACTCTTTTCGCAAATGCCTTGAACTTCTCAAAAGTTTATTCCTTAGAGGCTAGAAAGAAAACCCAAGTGAATCTGGAGTAATCATCCACTATGACAAGACCATAGCGTTTTCCAGAAAGGGAAGCCGTTCTGGTTGGTCCAAAGAGATCCATGTGGAGCAGTTCCAGTGGTTTCTGAGTAAAAATACCACTTTTACTGGGAAAGGAAGCCTTGGTCTGTTTCCCTCTTTCACAGAAGTCGCAGGTTGCATCCTTCTGATACTTAATGCTGGGAAGGCCCTTTACAAGTCCTTTATGAGAGAGTTCAGAAAGAAGTCTCATATGGGCATGACCAAGTTTCTTATGCTATAGCCATTTGTCTTCTTGGACAGAGACAAGGCACTCCACGTTTTGATCTTTTAGATCATCCAGATGGATAACATAGATGTTACCAACACGTTTTCCTTCCAGAACGATCTTGTCATTTGTGAGATTAATCACATGACAATACTTGGCATAAAACTCAATCTTTAAGCCCTTGTCACAAAATTGACTAATGCTTAATAGATTGTGAGTTAAGCCATCGACCAAAAGTACATCTGAGATTTGGTGAGAGGAATCCTTACCAACATCTCCTATTGCAGTGACTCTTCCCTTAGCGCCATCACCGAATCGCACTGTTCCGCCTTTCTTGGGCTTGAGGCTTCTGAACCAGTGCTTGCTTCCAGTCATGTGCCTCGAGCAGCCACTGTCAAGGTACCACTGCTCATCGTGGTGGTGGAGCAGCGCTTGATGATGTACCTGCAGTCACAAAGTTAACAGATTTAGGTACCCATTCTTTGTTGGGTCCTTGCTTGTTAGCTTTCTTGGACTTTTGCCTTCTTTTCTTAGAAGGGTTATGGTTTTGAGAGTCAGAAAACTTTTGTTTGCCCTTTTCAGAAGCACTTGCTTTCTGAGAAGTTTTACCCTTCTGAGAGGGGTTAGTCTTTTTAGAAGGCTTTGCTTTCTGAGTTTTCTTCTTAGCCTTCTGAGGCTTGGAGATTTTTCCTTTTTCCAACATAGGGCATTTTTTCAGAACCATGACCACTCTTAAAACATGCAATGCACATGCGGGGTGACTTAGTTAAGAATGGATCAAGATCATGTGGTTCAAAGACTTCTTCATATCCAAGACCGCTTTTGTCTTTATAGGGTCTTTGACCCCCAAGCAAAAGACTCAGCATCTTTTCACCATTTACCATCTTAACCAAGTCAGAGGTTAGAAGTTCATTTGTCTTCTGCAGTTCGATCATGGCCGTTTCAGCCTTCTCTACTGTGATTGAAGAAAAGTTTTCTAATGCTTGATACAGGTCATGACTTTCAAGGTATCTACCTTTGAAGTCATCCCTCTCAAGCCTTAGGTTCTGAACTTCTTGAGTTAGTCTTACATTTTCAGCTTCTAAATTTTTAAAAGATTTTTTGAGATTGCTGAAACTGTTAGCTAACTCGTTTGAGTCTTTCAGAAGATCATAATAAAGTTCTGAGAGTTCTTCGTATGAATATGAAAGAGGAGGAGAATTTGGTACCTCTTCTGACTCAGATTATGTTTCCAGAATGTAGTCAGTTCCTGCCATGAAGCAGACATTAGCTTCTTCTTCCTCACTTGCTGCTTCAGAAGCTTCCTCTTCTGAATCACTCCAGGTTGCCGCCATTGCCTTCTTTTTCCTTCTGGGAATGAATTTCTTCTTCCCTTTGTTTTGTGGACACTCCGTCTTGAAGTGGCCTTTTTCTCCACATCCAAAGCATGTGGCATCTGAAGGCTTTGACTTTCCTTTCTTAGGAGTGAATTCCTTGCCTTTGTTTGGTCTCTTTCTCTAGGCTTTCTTCATTTTCTTTACTAGGAGAGAGATGTCGTCGTCGTCAGATTCTGAGCCTTCATCATTGTCAGACTCAGAAGCTTCTTCAGCTTTGAAAGCTTTGGAAGACTTTCTGACTTGACTGTTCAGAGCCAGTCCCTTCTGAGGTCTGGAGGAAACGGATGGTCCTCCGAGCAACCCTTCTAGTTCGATCTCATGCGTTCTGAGCGAACCAAATAGTACATCCAAACCCAACTTGTAACACCCTTGCCTTAAACATATTATTTAATAATTATTAGTTAGAAATTAACAACTAATTATAAAATAATTATTGCGATAATTTTGTATGAGGTATCATTATTACGTTTATAACATAATTACATACGTGTATTAAACAATAAAGTGACCCTTTGAGTATCATTAAAGAGAAAAATAGGTCAAACCATACTCACCCGATTATCACCGAATTTACCACACCTATCCTACACATTTTTCTTGACCACCCTATAGGTGAATATACACCATCACACCACTCGGAACCATAAAACACTCACATCTTATTTTTCCCGGAGTATCAGCGTACGTGGCTTGTGCAGAGAAGTCATCTGACTTCTTTTTGGTGCCTCGGAGTTCTGCTGGAAGCCACGACCTGCTAGCCCTGACTCCACCTTGTAACACCACCTACTTGCACCATGAGACGGAGCCACCACCAGCTTGAGCTTCCTTCGAAGGAGGGAAAGCTTTCTTTATAATTAGAAAAGCTTCGTGTAATTGAAAGACACAAACACTCCGAACACTCACGTTACTCTGTAAAAATCAATTCAGAAAAAACTCTTCGTTACGTTCCCTCGTTCATTTTCACAAGTGAGTTGCTTTGTTCTTCTTCTTTCAATAAAATGAAATCTGATGCATGTTTATGTTCTTTATTCAATTGCAAGTTAGAAATATATATTTTAACGAAGATGTTGTCAACCATAAGTTACTCTGTTTATAGTTATGCCTGCAACTCTTCCATGTTTAAACTAATCTGATGATTTTTACATATGCTCATGATGTCCACAAATCCAACATGTATGATTCTCTGAGTTTCTGAATTTGGTTAGTATTCGTTCATGTATGTGAACACAGTATGTTAACTAAAAGCACGAGAATCTGATTCCAAATAGCCCTGCAACCATTCAAAAGTAATTAGTAATATGTTTATAGGTATGCAGGTGTTAGAATAAACTATAAAATGGTTTCTAGATTCTGTATGTGAGTATTTCTTTGAAATTTGAATGATTATCTATCCGATTCCATGATTTCATAAGCCTTAAGAATAATAAATGATGATAAGAAGATTTAATAGTTTAGATAGAAATTGGAGTTAGAGAGTTACATACCTGGAAACTACTTCATGCACTACGTACATAGAGTAGGCGTTGCGCGCCTGGAAGGAAGCAGGCTGGATGCTGCCTGCGCGCAATGCACGGGCGCGGGGCGCGCAGACGCAGGACGCACACGGGCGCGGGGCGCGCGGACGCAGGACGCGCACGGGCGCGGGGCGCGCAGACGCAAGACGCGCAGGATGCACGGGCGCAAGGCACCCGTAGCGCGCAGGGCGCGGGAGGCGCAGGACGCGCAGGGCGCGAGGCGCGTTGGGAGCGCAGGGCACGGGCGTGCGAGACACGCAGGGCGCCGAGCGCTGGGAATCGCGCAGTCGTGGCCTGCCATGCGCTGCGTCGATTCCTGGTGCACCGAAGCTAGATCAATTTCTATAATTTATTTTTATAATCAATAAACTAAGAAATAATTATATAAACTACGAAATATTTTTATAATTATTTCTTAAAACTAGTAGCAATAATTATTTCTTAAAACTAGTAACAGTATGAGCGAATTATTAAATATACAGAACAAGGCAATACCAGTATATATATATGTATCTATGTACTGTGAGAACTGAGAAGCTTATAACTAAATCAAACATAAACTACCATTGCTATGCAACGATATTACTACTCAGTAGTATTACCGGGTGATCAAGATATCTGCTGCTATATACTAAATCTGTAGATTAGAGTAATAATGTGAAATGGTAATGCTAGTGTATAAGATTGTACTCATGCATGATGGTTGTACTGTCCTTGAGAATGTATTATGAATTGCATGAACGACTCGGAGGAATTCCTGGAATTTTTCCGGATGAGTACCCGAGGATGCTACATGTGTTTGTTAACTGTACAATTATAACTGCTGCTTGTTATATCCGTTCAATTGAATTTCTGGTTAGCTTGGATCCAGCCATTTAATCGACTAGATGGTGGTGCATTGGACCTATGGGACATGTGGACTAGACGACAGTGGACTCTTTTGACACAAGACACCTTCGAATCAAGGAACCTTTAAAGTTTAGGCGAGAACAGAGCTGTGGTCAAGGTCAAGACTTCCCGGTCTAGGACTCAGAGCATATTTGAGGGACACATAGTCCCGACTTGCCTAAAATACCACGGCCGGGCCGTGATGCCGAATTGTGTTATCCGAGGAGTTAGAATTTCCATGGCTGGGCCATGATGCCGGACTTGCAATCCGAGGATTTTTTTTTATGACCGGATACACATTCGAGGTTTATAGTGTACACTTACATGAAAAGTGGAGAAAACTGCTAACCTTCAATTCAATGAACGAAGAAGTATTCAAATGTGAGGCGTGGACCAGTGGACTCGTAGTACGGCCTACGAGGAAATTGTGAAACCAACCTTATATTTGATATTTACGTAGGTTGCTAGAAATGCGAGAACCTAGTGAAAACGTAGACTCCCTTAGAAACGGATCCTTAAGATGTTTGATCAATCAAGGTAAGGACTCATAGTTTTGGAACTAGTACCACCTTTTGAAAAGAAAGAGTATTACTTTGATTGACTAGAATTGTCATACGAGCACGTTGATCCGTGTGCTTTACGCAACTCACTAAGACTCTCGAGTCTTACCCTCTCTTTCTTTCGTATGTCAAATTCTAGATGGGTCAGCTTCCACCCCCTCCACGTAGACCTTATGTTTTTGGACTCTCTACGTCAACCCAGAGACCGGCTTGATTTCGGTTACGCACCACGTCCCTGGTACCACACAGTTCTTCTTACCGGATCTCACACGAAGATTCCCAGCCCCTCGACATGACGCAGCTCCAGCTCAAGCAGCATCTCCACCACCACCACCACCAGCGGAGGAGGACCCGGTCGAGGCAGAGGACTCAGACCCAGAGGAGGAACCCGAGCCTGATTATGTACCTGGCGAGCCTGGAGCAGATTCATCAGAGGAGGAGGATCCCGAAGAAGATATACTAGAGGATGAGGAGCAGCAGTAGACAGTCGAGCGGTCGTATAGTGGAGATTTCTTTTGTTTAGTAGTTAGTCGCCTCATTTTGAGTTGTACCACTGAGTAAGCGGCAGCGCTCCTCAGTGTAGGTTGAGATTTTGATTCTGTACATGCACTTTCATCAAATATTGGTCCAATTCAGTATACAGAGGGCCATTTATGTACACATATATTACCTTTATGTCTTGGTTATGTTTCTATTATTATATAAGTATTCCCAATACATGGTTTATTATATTAGGAACCTAATGTCATGGCTTGTTGAGTTTTACCCCGTTTACTATATCCCTATTCTGTATATGTATATAAAAAAAAAAAAAGTGATGTTCCGAGTTGTTAATCTTAACCATGGCAAGGTTGATAAATCGGGATGTTACATTTTTGGTATCAGAGCAGTTCGGTCCAATTAAAGCCTGAGGACAAAGCCTGCTGTGTCTTCCCAAACCTTTCCTTCAGCCACTATGTGTTGAGGTTTTCTTATGATCTGTTGTGCGCTGTTATTTCTTATAATAACTTGCATTTCAACGAGCCTGATCAACTCATTGGTTATGCAGGTATTAGAAGAAATCATGCCGCGACAATCCCATTCCGAGTCCGATCTCCAGAGCGTGCTAGAAGCTATTAGGGCTCAGGCGGAAGCCTCAGTCAGGATGGCTCAAGTAATGGAGGCCGGAAGAAACCAGCAGTTAGTAGTTAGCGAATAGTCGCGACGTTATCAGGAATTCAAGCAACGTAACCCTCCAACTTTCTCTGGAGAATTAAACCCCGATCGGGCTGACGGATGGATTCGGGGTATCGAGCGAATCTTTGAGGATATGCCTTTCACCGATGCACAAAAGGTTAAGTTCGCTACCCGGGAACTGAAAGACCAAGCTGAGTCTTGGTGGGAGGTTGTCAAACCCATTCTTCAACCAACTGAGGAACAGATGATTTGGGAAAACTTCAAGGCAGCATTTTTCGAGAATTACTTCCCAAGGACCTTGAGGGATGCAAAAGATAGGGAATTCCTTGACCTGATTCAAGGAAACATGTCGGTACTGGAGTATACGGCGAAGTTTGATCGTTTGTGCCGTTATTCAACAACTTACCGGTTGAACCCAGACGAGGAATGGAAATGTGTAAGGTATGAGCAAGGACTGAAGCCGGACCTCTGTGACAAAATGGTTTCACACAACATCAGGAACTACGCCACCTTAGTCAATAGGTGTCTGGCCCAGGAAGAGGGTGCCCAGAGGAAAGCTGTGGCGGAGCAAGAGCTGGCCAAGAGGAAGCGTCAGGAGGACGCAGGGGGAAATCAGAACGTTCATACCCGGTCAATGGTGCCATATGGAAGATAATACCCGAAACGTCAACAGCAATTCCCTCCACGCCATAATCAATACAGAGCTCCCTTACCACAGGGACAGATTCAATTTCGCCCTCAGCGACAACAACAACCAAGGAGATTACCACCTCTAGCTAGACCTCAGGGGAATGTGCCACCTCAAGGAAATCGTCAAGATGGACAGAGGAACGCGCCACTGGTTCCGGTGGCAGATCGACCCCTCTGTAGGGTGTGCGGGCTGAGACATCTTGGAAACTGTCCCACATGTTTCCGGTGTGGCCAAACTGGTCATTTTGCAAGGAATTGCGGACAGGGAGGAAATCCGGGGTCACAGCGTCAGGCCCGAGTATTTGCAGTTACGACAGAGCAAGCCGAAGCTTCGGGAGAGTTGATCCAAGGTGAGTGCATTATGTCGAATATCCATTTAACGGTGTTATATGATTCTGGTGCAACACATTCTTTTATTTCTAATACATGTGTTGAGAGACTTAAGTTACCAGTCACGACAACCCCATATACTTTAACCGTGACTACCCCAACCTCTTCTCAAATTAATACTTCATCTTGTGTGCATGACTGTTCTTTTGAAATATTAGGAAGGACCTTTAAAGCTAACCTTATATGTATTCCCTTGGTAGGCTTAGATATTATTCTAGGAATGGACTGGTTAAAGTTAAATAGAATTACCTTAGTTTGTGAAACCAAAACCATTCTTTTTCCCGATGACCTCCAGAATAGAACCAATAACATAGAATCTCCCCTTACTTCCCATATACCCCTATACTGTTGAAAGGTAAATGCTCAGGAATACCTTATGTTCGCTTCAAGTACAACCGCCAAGGATCAGCAAATTGGAGATATTCCGGTCGTCTGCGACTTTCCTGAAGTATTTCCGGACGAGATTCCTGATTTTCCTCCAGAACGAGAAGTAGAATTCAAGATCGAACTAGTACCAGGAGCAGGACCGATTTCAGTTGCTCCATATCGAATGGCACCTCCGGAACTTAAAGAACTGAAGACGCAACTAGAAGACCTACTGGAGAAGCGTTTCATACGACCAAGTGTGTCACCATGAGGAGCACCAGTTCTGTTCGTGAAGAAGAAGGATGGTTCGATGAGATTATGTATAGACTACCGGCAGCTGAACAAGGTCACCATCAAGAATAAGTACCCATTACCACGGATAGATGAATTGATGGATCAATTACAAGGAGCCAAAGTATTCTCCAAGATTGATTTACGATCTGGATATCACCAGATAAGAGTACGGGAGTCGGATATTCCTAAGACAGCTTTTAGATCAAGATATGGGCATTTTGAATTCACAGTAATGTCATTTGGACTTACAAATGCTCCAGCTGTTTTCATGGATTATATGAACCGGGTGTTTAGGGAATATCTGGACAAGTTTGTGGTGGTGTTCATCGACGATATTATGGTTTACTCAAAAACAGAGGAGGAACATGCTGAACATCTAAGACAGATTCTGAGAATTTTGTCGAAAAAGAGACTATATGCCAAACTTTCAAAATGTGAATTTTGGTTAAAGGAAGTACAGTTTTTGGGGCATGTAGTATCTCAAAAGGGAATAGCAGTAGACCCCGCTAAGATCAAGGCCATTATGGATTGGGAAAGACCGACGACTGCCACGGAGATACGAAGCTTCTTAGGATTGGCAGGTTATTATCGGAGATTCATACAGGGATTCTCTCAGATCTCCGCACCGATGACAAAGTTAACTAAGAAGAACACGTCCTTTGAATGGAATGAGGCATGTGAGCAGAGCTTCCAGGAGCTGAAAAAGAGATTGACATCGACTCCGGTGCTGACCCTACCAGATTTGGAGCAATCTTTCGAAGTTTATTGTGACGCATCCGGACGAGGCCTAGGATATGTACTAATGCAACAAGGTAAACCAATAGCATATGGGTCTCGTCAGCTTCGACCACACGAGCTCAACTATCCAACACATGATCTGGAGCTAGCAGCAGTCGTATCAGCCTTGAAGATGTGGAGGCATTATCTCTTTGGAACAAAGTTTGAAGTTTTCTCAGACCACAAAAGCCTCAAGTATTTGTTTGACCAAAAGGAACTCAACATGAGACAACGTCGCTGGATGGAGTTCCTTAAGGATTTCGATTTTACGTTACATTACCACCCTGGTAAAGCTAACGTAGTAGCAGACGCTCTAAGTCGAAAATCCTTGCATGCAGCACGAATGATGATGATTAAAGAATTGGAGTTGGTACAACAATTCGGAGAATTAAGCCTTGATGTGAAGCCGACACCTACAAGCATCAAATTTGGTCATTTAGTCATTTTCAGTGAATTTAAGAGCAGAATTGAGCAGGCACAGAAGGACACGCATAACAAAGACTTCCAAGAGACGATACAAGCAGCTCAACAAGGAAAGATTAAAGGATTGGAGCAAGGGATTGATGGAATTTGGAGATTTGAAAAGCGTATATGCGTGCCAAATGTCAAGGAACTCCGAGAAGACATATTACGTGAGTCACACAAGAGCCATTTTACCATACATCCGGGAATGACAAAGATGTACCATGATCTTAAAGAACGGTTTTGGTGGCCCGGAATGAAGAAGGATGTGGCTCAATACATTGGGAAGTGTCTTACCTGTCAGCGGGTAAAAATAGAACATCAGAGGCCAGCTGGAATCCTGAATCCCCTTCCTATCCCGGAATGGAAATGGGAGCACATTACCATGGATTTTGTGTCGGGATTGCCTCTTACACCAAGAAAATTGGATGCAGTTTGGGTAATTGTAGACCGATTAACCAAATCGGCACACTTTCTGCCAATTCGGATGACATATCCATTGGAAAGACTAGCTAAGTTATACATTGACTGGATCATCAGACTACATGGTACCCCTACTTCGATCATCTCTGATCGCGACCCGAGGTTTACATCCAAGTTTTGGGGAGCATTGCAACGGGCTTTCGGAACAAAATTGTGTATGAGCACCGCATATCATCCTCAGACCGACGGGCAATCAGAACGGACCATCCAGACATTAGAAGACATGCTCAGAGCAATGGTATTGGAAATGCCTGGAAGTTGGGATTCACACTTACCATTGGTAGAGTTTGCTTACAACAATAGTTATCATGCTAGTATTGGTATGGCTCCATATGAGGCACTCTACGGCCGAAAGTGTTAGTCACCATTATGTTGGAATGATTCTAGAGAGGGACAAGTTCTGGGACCAGACCTGGTGCAACAAACCACAGAGAAGATCAAGATGGTGAAGGACAAAATGCAAACGGCTCAGAGCAGACAAAAATGCTATGCGGATAAGAGACGACGGGAATTAGAATTCAGCGAAGGAGATCACGTATTTCTCCGGGCAGTACCTACAACAGGCATAGGTAGAGCCCTCAAAACCAAAAAATTAAACCCAAGGTTTGTGGGACCATTCCAAATTCTTCAAAAAGTCGGACCCTCAGCCTATCAATTAGCTCTTCCACTGAACCTATCTAACCTACACAATGTTTTCCATGTCTCTCAACTGCGAAAGTATCAGGCGTCACCTGAACATGTATTAGAACCAGAAAATATTCAGTTAAAGGATAACTTGACATTTGAACTCCCTGCCACAAAGATAGTAGACTATCAAACTAAGCACACACGCAATAAGGAGATACGCCTGGTCAAAGTTGCTTGGGGAAACAAATTGCTAGAAGATTATACGTGGGAACTTGAGTCGGAAATACGTGAGAAATACCCGCACCTTTTTAATGATTAGACAGGAAATTTCGGGGACGAAATTTCTTTTAAGAGGGGTAGATTGTAACACCCTTGCCTTAAACATATTATTTAATAATTATTAGTTAGAAATTAACAACTAATTATCAATATAATTATTGCGATAATTTTGTATGAGGTATCATTATTACGTTTATAACATAATTACATACGTGTATTAAACAATAAAGTGACCCTTTGAGTATCATTAAAGAGAAAAATAGGTCAAACCATACTCACCCGATTATCACCGAATTTACCACACCTATCCTACACATTTTTCTTGACCACCCTATAGGTGAATATACACCATCACACCACTCGGAACCATAAAACACTCACATCTTATTTTTCCCGGAGTATCAGCGTACGTGGCTTGTGCAGAGAAGTCATCTGACTTCTTTTTGGTGCCTCGGAGTTCTGCTGGAAGCCACGACCTGCTAGCCCTGACTCCACCTTGTAACACCACCTACTTGCACCATGAGACGGAGCCACCACCAGCTTGAGCTTCCTTCGAAGGAGGGAAAGCTTTCTTTATAATTAGAAAAGCTTTGTGTAATTGAAAGACACAAACACTCCGAACACTCACGTTACTCTGTAAAAATCAATTCAGAAAAAACTCTTCGTTACGTTCCCTCGTTCATTTTCACAAGTGAGTTGCTTTGTTCTTCTTCTTTCAATAAAATGAAATCTGATGCATGTTTATGTTCTTTATTCAATTGCAAGTTAGAAATATATATTTTAACGAAGATGTTGTCAACCATAAGTTACTCTGTTTATAGTTATGCCTGCAACTCTTCCATGTTTAAACTAATCTGATGATTTTTACATATGCTCATGATGTCCACAAATCCAACATGTATGATTCTCTGAGTTTCTGAATTTGGTTAGTATTCGTTCATGTATGTGAACACAGTATGTTAACTAAAAGCACGAGAATCTGATTCCAAATAGCCCTGCAACCATTCAAAAGTAATTAGTAATATGTTTATAGGTATGCAGGTGTTAGAATAAACTATAAAATGGTTTCTAGATTCTGTATGTGAGTATTTCTTTGAAATTTGAATGATTATCTATCCGATTCCATGATTTCATAAGCCTTAAGAATAATAAATGATGATAAGAAGATTTAATAGTTTAGATAGAAATTGGAGTTAGAGAGTTACATACCTGGAAACTACTTCATGCACTACGTACATAGAGTAGGCGTTGCGCGCCTGGAAGGAAGCAGGCTGGATGCTGCCTGCGCGCAATGCACAGGCGCGCAGACGCAGGACGCACACAGGCGCAGGGCGCTCGGGGCGCGCGGGGCGCGCGAGGCGCGCAGACGCAAGAAGCGCGGGGCGCGAGACGCGCAGGATGCACGAGCGCAGGGCACCCGGAGCGCGCGGGGCGCGGGAGGCGCAGGACGCGCAGGGCGCGAGGTGCGCTAGGAGCGTAGGGCGCGGGCGTGCGAGGCACGCAAGGCGCCGGGCGCTGGGAATCGCGCAGTCGTGGCCTGCCATGCGCTGCGTCGATTCCTGGTGCACCGAAGCTAGATCAATTTCTATAATTTATTTTTATAATCAATAAACTAAGAAATAATTATATAAACTACGAAATATTTTTATAATTATTTCTTAAAACTAGTAGCAATAATTATTTCTTAAAACTAGTAACAGTATGAGCGAATTATTAAATATACAGAACAAGGCAATACCAGTATATATATATGTATCTATGTACTGTGAGAACTGAGAAGCTTATAGATAAATCAAACGTAAACTACTATTGCTATGCAACGATATTACTACTCAGTAGTATTACCGGGTGATGAAGATATCTGCTGCTATATACTAAATCTGTAGATTAGAGTAATAATGTGAAATGGTAATGCTAGTGTATAAGATTGTACTCATGCATGATGGTTGTACTGTCCTTGAGAATGTATTATGAATTGCATGAACGACTCGGAGGAATTCCTGGAATTTTTCCGGATGAGTACCTGAGGATGCTACATGTGTTTGTTAACTGCACAATTATAACTGCTGCTTGTTATATCCGTTCAATTGAATTTCTGGTTAGCTTGGATCCAGCCATTTAATCGACTAGATGGTGGTGCATTGGACCTACGGGACATGTGGACTAGACGACAGTGGACTCTTTTGACACAAGACACCTCCGAATCAAGGAACCTTTAAAGTTTAGGCGAGAACGGAGCTGTGGTCAAGGTCAAGACTTCCCGGTCTACGACTCAGAGCATATTTGAGGGACACATAGTCCCGACTTGCATAAAATACCACGGCCGGGCCGTGATGCCGAATTGTGTTATCCGAGGAGTTAGAATTGCCATGGCTGGGCCATGATGCCGGACTTGCAATCCGAGGATTTTTTTTTATGACCGGATACACATTCGAGGTTTATAGTGTACACTTACATGAAAAGTGGAGAAAACTGCTAACCTTCAATTCAACGAACGAAGAAGTATTCAAATGTGAAGCGTGGACCAGTGGACTCGTAGTACGGCCTACGAGGAAATTGTGAAACCAACCTTATAGTTGATATTTACGTAGGTTGCTAGAAATGCGAGAACCTAGTGAAAACGTAGACTCCCTTAGAAACGGATCCTTAAGATGTTTGATCAATCAAGGTAAGGACTCATAGTTTTGGAACTAGTACCACCTTTTGAAAAGAAAGAGTATTACTTTGATTGACTAGAATTGTCATACGAGCACGTTGATCCGTGTGCTTTACGCAACTCACTAAGACTCTCGAGTCTTACCCTCTCTTTCTTTCGTATGTCAAATTCTAGATGGGTCAGCTTCCACCCCCTCCACGTAGACCTTATGTTTTTGGACTCTCTACGTACGACCCAGAGACCGGCTTGATTTCGGTTACACACCACGTCCCTGGTACCACACAGTTCTTCTTACCGGATCTCACACGAAGATTCCCAGCCCCTCGACATGACGCAGCTCCAGCTCAGGCAGCATCTCCACCACCACCACCACCAGCGGAGGAGGACCCGGTCGAGGCAGAGGACTCAGACCCAGAGGAGGAACCCGAGCCTGATTATGTACCTGGCGAGCCTGGAGCAGATTCATCAGAGGAGGAGGATCCCGAAGAAGATATACTAGAGGATGAGGAGCAGCAGTAGACAGTCGAGCGGTCGTATAGTGGAGATTTCTTTTGTTTAGTAGTTAGTCGCCTCATTTTGAGTTGTACCACTGAGTAAGCGGCAGCGCTCCTCAGTGTAGGTTGAGATTTTGATTCTGTACATGCACTTTCATCAGATATTGGTCCAATTCAGTATACAGAGGGCCACTTATGTACACATATATTACCTTTATGTCTTGGTTATGTTTCTATTATTATATAAGTATTCCCAGTACATGGTTTATTATATTAGGAACCTAATGTCATGGCTTGTTGAGTTTTACCCCGTTTACTATATCCCTATTCTGTATATGTATATAAAAAAAAAAGTGATGTTCCGAGTTGTTAATCTTAACCATGGCAAGGTTGATAAATCGGGATGTTACACAACTGGTTTAGATCCTTGGCTTCCTGGATTGCTGTGACCTTAGGACGCCATTTTGCATAAAGGCTTCTGAGGATTTTTCTTACCATCTCAGCGTTTGAATAAGTCTTTCCCAAGACTTTCAGCTGGTTGATGATATGGAGAAATCTTATTGACATGTTGTCAATAGTTTCCTCAGGCTGCATGCTAAAGGACTCGTATTTGTGTACGAGCATTGAGATTTTCGTTTCCTTGACTTCGTCATTTCCTTCGTGCAGCATATGAAGTCTTTCCCAAATCTCTTGTGCAGTATCACATGACACAATTTTGTCATATTCTACCTTGGGTAAAGCACAGAGGAGAATATACTTGGCTTTGAAGTTGAGTTGTATCTTCTCCTTCATCTGTTGAGTCCATTCGTCCTTAGGGACTCGTCTTGTATAGGTTATGAGTGGTGGAGGTGCCACTCCTGGCTGAGCGTCTGTTGCAACTACAGCCTCCTCTGTAATTGTCTGCAGAGGCTGATAGTCTCCATTCTCGATCCTATCCCATAAGTCCAGACTAGTGTGCTTGATGAATAGCGTCATCCTATCACGCCAGTAGTCGAAGCTGTCTCCGAGAAACATCGGAGGTCTGTTTATTGAGGCCCCATCTGATATGAATGCAGCTGGTGAATCCATATTTCCCTTCGTGGATCTTTTTCCTTGACACTGCGAAGTGCTCAACCCCTTAAGGACCGAGCTCTGATGCCAATTGAAAGTGTATGTGTGCACGAGAAGGGGGGGTTGAATCGTGCAAGTTTTTAAAAATTACTTCTTAAAACTTTTACTTAGAAAGCTGTGTTTACTCAGAAGGTAGATTTAAGAGTTTACAGCGGAAATTGCTTTCTGAGAAGATTAAGTTTCTGAGAACTTAGTCTTTCTGAGAAAGTTCCTTTCTGAGTGCTTTTAAGAAAATGACTTTAAGTTAAAGTTTCTTAAATGCTTTCTGATTTTAATCAATAAAGTTTTCACGAGACCTCTTAATTAAAATCGTGGTAGAGTTTTTCTCAAAGATTTATGCAAGTAAAGAGTAAGGGAGAAAAGCTTAACACAAGGAATTTTATACTGGTTCGGTTATAATCAACCTACTCCAGTCCTCAACCTTCAGTTGAGAGTTCTTGGATATTCTTCTTAAAGTGCCTTCCCAGACAGCAATGCCTTTACCAAATAAAGGACTTCCACCACTTCACAACCCGAAGTGGATTTCCTTGCCTCCAACACTAGAGGACTTCCTTGCCTTAATCACTTAAGGACTTCCTTGCCTCACAACCGAGGACTTCCTTGCCTTAATCACTTAAGGACTTCCTTTCCTCAAACACCAGAGGACTTAAAACTGCCTTCACACAAAGAAGGACTTAGCATTTTTCGAAAGTTGGTTTTGATTGAAAACAACTACCAAGACTAAGTTACAAACCTAGTTTTACACTTAGTAGACTTCTAGAGATAACTTACCCAAGGTAAGGATTTATACCAATAATGAACTAGAAGATTTTAGCAAAGTTCGAAAAACAATTTTTGAAAAATTGTCTTTCTGAGAAATATTCAAGTTCGAAATATGATTTCAAATTGACAGAGTTTTTGCTCAGTTTGTTTAAGAATTTTTCGCACTAAAGTTTCGTCAATTTACTCTGTAATTTGTTCTCATATTTATAGGCGTTAATGTGCCACGAATTTGAAGTTTCTCTTTGCTGATGTGGCTGTGTTCTTTTCGGAACGGCTCCCTGCTACAGTCAGCGCGAAATGAGGAACTTTTCAGAACTGCACAGTGCGCGTGTTCCCACTTCCTTAGCTTGTTGTAGCGAGCTTTCTGAGACTGCTTGCGATCCCTTGAGTCCAGACACTTGATTGCTTATGAGTCCAACTTTCTGAGAGTTGTACGGACTTCTGAGGCGAACCTTCTGAGGGAAGACCCTTCTGAGAACTACTAGTCGCAAGGTCTTCTGAGACCCTTCTGAGGCGACAGTGTTCTTTCCTCAGAAACATGTTTTCACCTTCTGCGCTTATGAGACATCCTTTCTGATATCTTTGGCGCTATGATTTTATCAATTGATCTTGAGGCTACTTGATGTTTTGTCTTGGTCTTTACTCATGGTATTGCAATAATCTAAAGCTTTCTAAGACACTTAGCGCACATATTAGCAAAACCTTAAGTAAAATTTTTATACTTATGGCTTACCTTGTTATCATTAAAACTTTCATAACTCTTAAGAGAATTTTGCCTAATTCTCTTAGAAGGGTTCTGGAGCTTACAATTAGCCTTTGTCTCCTGCATGAAACTTGAGGTTTGTTGCACAAAAGTAGAAGTGGATTGAGTGAGTTTCTCCATAGCAATCTCCAATGAAGTTGGTTTAGGGGGACCTTGTGGAGGAATGAATGGGGGTTGTTGAGTTGGAACATTGAATTGTTTCTGCCCTTGATTACCCCACCCAAAATTTGGATGATTCCTCCACCCAGGATTATAAGTTTTGGAATATGGATCATTTTGTTGCCTTGGAGGGTTCCCCATGTAGTTCACTTGCTCCGGTAAAGTTTCTTTGAAAAGATCACATTCTTCATTTTTATGAGCTCCACCACAAAGTTCACAAGATGAATTTGGAGGTCCTACTGCATCAACTTGCATTTGTCCCATTTGCTTTGTGAGTGTAGCTAGTTGTTGAGACATCATCTTATTTTGTGCCAAGAGAGTATCCAATGTGTCCAACTCAATCATACCTTTCCTTAATGGAGTTCGATCACTTGGACATAAGAAGTTATTCTTAGCCATTGTCTCAATCAACTCTAACGCTTCTTCAGGGGTCTTTATATGAAGAGATCCTCCAGCACTTGCATTAATCATGGCTCTTGAACTTTGAGAAACCCCATCATAGAATGTCTGAATTTGTAGCCAGTCAGGGATTGCATGGTGTGGAAATTTTCTGAGCATCTCCTTGTATCTTTCCCATGCTTCATAGAGTGACTCTCCCTCCTTTTGAGCAAATGAATTTATGTCATTCCTTAACTTTGCTAGCTTTTGAGGAGGGAAATACTTAGCTAGAAATTTGCTAACTAAGTCATCCCACGTACTGATGCTTTCCAGTGGCTGTGATTGCAACCATAGTTTAGCTCTATCCCTAAGAGAGAAAGGAAAGAGCCTCAACTTGATTGCATTTGAACTCACACCATTGCTCTTGATTGTGTCACATAACTGGAGGAAAGTAGCTAAGTGAACATTGGGATCATCAAGAGCTCCTCCACTAAATTGTTCTTGTTGCACCAATTGAATGAGTGAAGGTTTGAGCTCAAAGTTATTTGCTTGCACTGGTGGTGGGACAATACTATTACCACACCCATTAGTGGTAGGTGTGGCATAGTCTCCCAAAGTTCTCCTTGGTCCATTACCGTCTTCTGTCATCTCCGCTAATTTCTTAGCTTTTCTCAACTTCCTCAAAGTCCTTTCGATTTCAGGATCGAAGTATAGAGCCGTTGGTGCTATTTTACATGCAAAACAAACACCAAACTAAATAAAAGTGAGATACGGCACTCCCAACGTCACAGTGAAGGGAGTGCAAAGATAAAATAAAATAAAATAAAAAAATTATCTAATTTAGAAATCACTCAATTACTCTAATTGTCAGTTTCAATTAATCCCCGGCAACGGCGCCAAAAACTTGATAGGGTATCGGCAAGTGCACCGAATCGTTCAAGTAATAAAAACCACGGTGAGTGGGTATCGTTCCCACGAGGAATAAAGAACCGCGCAAAAATTTCTTAAAGTAGATTTCTAATTAGACGAATTCAATAAAGGGTAATGAATGAACATATAATATAAATTCAAAAGGCTATTAAATGTAACAAGACAGTAAAAGTTTAATGAAAAATTCAATTGATAAAAGGTTAGGGAATCGGGTTCACGTATTTTCTGAAATTTAATAAAACACTTGCTTGCCTTTAAATTTTAAAGCTTCAATTCAATGAACGAATCTTAGGTTGTCAATTCCAATTCCTTGGTAATTTAACACTTTTTCTATGAACAATTAGTCAATCCCTTGATCAAATCATTTCAAAGAAAAGAAAATATTTATATTGATTCAAAAGTTCACAAAAATCTTAATTCTATTCCTATATATTAATCTTTTTGGCAATTTCCCTTAAGCTAATTCACAAATTTATTTTCCCAAATAAACACATGAATCCAAGATAAGTTGAAAAGTGATTTTCCAATCCTCAGAACAACACAATACAAATAAGGTAATTGTTTGAATTGAATTAATAAAATTCAAAGGTTCACAAATATAAAATTAATTCATAGTAATACGATCCCCTTCACCCTAACAAAGAAATTAGTTGCTCATAATTGAAGTAAACAAAACATAAAAATTGAAAGAAGACATTTTTAAGAACGAATAACTGATTTTATTGAAAAACAGAGTAAAACAGAGTACTGGAATAATTCAAAGATAAAAACCAAGATAACCTGAGCTTCTATTCTAGTTCTATATATAATCAGATAGTCCTCGAATTCAAATTGCATCTATCCCTAAAACAAAGGGATTTTTGTTTAAAGATAACTCAGAAATAATATCAAAACAGATTTGATTTAAACTGATCCTGAATTATAGCACAATTTTAGGAACTACATGATGCTCTGTTTCCAATTTATCCGGGCGCATGGCGTAGGAAGAACGCAGCGCGCGGCATGGGACGACTCCTCTGAGGCGTGGGGCGCCAAGTTGGCGCGAGGCGCTTGCTTCTGAAATCTTCTCGGGCGCAAGGCGTCTAGGGGGCGCAAGGCGCAGGCTCACTCGGTGCAGGACCATGGGTTGCTGTCTCCCAGGCGCAAGGCTTCTCATGGGCGCAAGGCGCCTGCTCTCCTGGCGCAGGGCGCTGTCATCCAAGGGCGCAGGGCGCCCTTCTTGCGCGACGCGCTAGCTTCTCGTGCATATCTTCATTTCCATTCTGAGTTTGAGGCGCTGCGCGTGAGTGAGGCGCAAAGCGCCTCAATTTGGTCTCTTTCGCGACTAAATGCACATTTCCAGTTGCCATTCATTTATCAATTACTGCTTAATTCCTGAAATTAGCACCAACATAATACCAAAACGTAATATAACCCAGGAAAATCCATTTTATTCTAAAAACACTTAATTTACTATAAAAATACACTGAAACTAATTTAAACTAACACAATTTCTTAGAATTTAAACTACAAAATTAAATAAAGATGCCAAGGCATCATGGGGTGAGGTGAGGTGTAAAGGTTAGAGCTTTATGAGGGTGAGAGCTATAGGAAGGTAAAGGTGAAGACTTTATGTGTAAAGGTGAAGGCTTTGTGTGTAAAGGTGAAGGCTTTAGGTGTAAAGGTTAGAGCTTTATGAAGGTGAAGGCTAGAGAGAGGTAAAGGTGATGACTTTGTGTATAAAGGTGAAGACTTTAGGTGTAAAGGTGAGAGCTTTATGAGAAAAGATGAAATCTATATGGAGGGTGGAGGTGATAGAGATGAGGTGAGGTGAGGTGATGAGAGGCTAGGTGAAAATATGAGTAGAGGCTAAAAAAGTGAGTGGAGGCTAGGGTGGTGAGGAGGCTATGCAAAAATTAGGAGCATAGGCTAGGTGAAAAAATATGAGAGAAGGTTAAGTAGAAAATATGAGTGGAGGCTAAGTGGAAAAAATATGAGAAGAGACTAGGTGAAAATTTGAGTGGAGACTAGGTAGAAAATATGAGTGGAGGCTAGGTAGAAAAAATATGAGAGGAGGCTAGGTGGATAATATGAGCATAGGCTAGGTGAAAATATGAGTGGAGGGTAAAAAAATGAGTGGAGGCTAGCTAAAGAGAGAGAGTGGGCGAAAATTTTGAGAGGGTGAGAGGAAAAAGAAAAAAATTTAAGAGATTTGAGAGAAAAAGGATTGGTGTGTGATTGGTTGAGCATTTAATGAGAGAATATGCAATTAGAGTGTCACAACCAATGGGAAGACTCCATGAGAGTGTCATAACCAATGGGAAGGCTCCATGAGGATATATTAACATTTAATGAGATTTCCCAAGATGCTCTCATATTTTATATTATTGGAAGACAATTAATGATTAAATTAACATTAATTTTTTAATCTTGCAAAATTAAATAACAAAAATAAAAATTATTTTTGTTAAATAATATATATATGGGGTGAAAATAAGAGAGTGGGGTCCACTAAAATTTTAAGTTGATCAACTAATTAGCAATAGTTGACTCTCTAGAACTTAGTTGACTTTTTAATTGCAAAAAGACCATTCCTCCTTAATTTCTAGCAAGCCATGCACTACTTCTCTTCCTCTCATGAGCTTCACCTTAAAATTTTTGCTTTCCTTGCTTCTCTTAGCTTATGTACTCAACCTAGTAGTCTAGTGCACCTAATACTACCATTTGGGGAGGTATAGCTAAGTTCATGAAAATTTTAAATTTCTCATAACCTTAAAATTTATCAAAAGGTTTTAAGCTAAGCATATCCTTCAACATGTTGAAGCGATCTTCAGCTAAAGACTTTATAAATATATCTGACACTTGGTCTTCCGTATTTACAAACTTTAACTTAATATCACCTTTTTGCATATGGTCTCTTATGAAATGGTGTTTTATATCTATGTGCTTAGACCTAGAATGTTGAATGGGGTTCTTAGCTATAGCTATTGCACTAGTATTATCACAAAAGATTGGGAGTCTTGTCATACCTTGGGTGGTAAGCCAAGAGTTGGTTGCTTACCACAACTCTAGAAGTAACAACTAGCTCTTTGATGTAATCTCGCGGATTTGTATTCTCTATGCGGCATACTTCATTATTTCAGTCATATCTTGAGTTGTAGATATTGGAATCGGGTGATCTTTGGCTTGTTGGAAAGCTAAGATCGAGAGCTACAACTTCTATTTATCTCACGAGCTTAGTTGAGATCATTTGGACGTTCGTATACTGGCTCCAATTCTGTGAACATTTCTTTTAGATTTGATGAATTTGGGTTCTTGAGCTTACAATGGTTTGATTAGTCCTTCTATGTAGCTAGCATCTCCTTGCACACATGTGACCTTTGTGTGGCTTGCCTAGATCAGCCACTAGCGATCTACCACTCCTTATTGAGGTGGTGGTGTTGAGCTCAATGATGTACCTATAGTCACAGAAAAATGTGTTTTTGGTACCCATGTCTTCTTGGGTCCTTTTGTGTTAGACTTTCTAGCCTTTGGCTTAGGCTACTGAGGGTTCTAATTTCTCTTGGAGGTACCTTTCCTAGTGCCACTCTTGGCTTTGGATGTGGTTCCTCTTTTGAGCATTGGACATCTCTCTCTGCTATGCCCATGTTTAAAACAAAAGACACAGGTAGGTATAGGCTCTCTATCTGTTGGTGGTATCAAAGTGTCTTCATGAAACACTAGTGTGTACCCAAGGCCTGTGTGATCTAAGTATGGCTTTTGCCCACCTAGCATCATGTCCAGCATCTTGGTTCCATTCACCATTTTTTCTAAGTCTTTAATGAGAAGAGCATTTGTCTTCTGTGCTTGGTACATGGCAGTCTCAGCCTTCTCCACAAACACAGAAGCATCTGTTTCAAACTGTTTGCATAACTCACCAAGACTGATATTATCCTTTATCATCTCTTGGAGTTTTTGTTCAAGCTTCTCATTTTTAGACTTTAACAGCTCATTTTCTGACTCACAGTTTTTTAAAGCCTTTTTAGTGGTCGAAAAATGAGTTGTGAGCTGCTTTGAATCCATCAACAACTCATTGTAAAGATTAGAGAGCTCATGGTAAGAAGGAAAGGGAATATCGAAATTTACCTCAGTGTCTTCATCACTAGAGTCAGAGTCAGTGTGAGCATCTGCCATGAAGCAGAGGTTAGCTTCCTCTTCTGTTTCTTCCTCTGAGTCTGAGTCTTCAGCCTCTGACTCACTCCACGTTGCAGCCAAGGCCTTTTTCTTTTTGAAGAACTTCTTCTTGGTCTGCTTGTTCTTGGGACAATCATTCTTGAAGTGCCCCTTTTCACCACACTGAAAGCAAGTGGTGTTTTCTAGCTTGATCTTTCCCTTCTTATCCTTTATGGCTAGAGCCTCTATTCCTTTCTTGGAGCGATTCTTCCATGCTCTTGTCATCTTTCTGACAAGCATGGACATCTCTTCTTCATCCAAGTCCTCTTCTGACTCTTCTTCTGTTTCAGATTCTTCAACTACCTTAAGAGTCTTGTTTTTATTGTGTTTCCTGACGGAGGTGCTCTTGAGAGCCAAACTCTTTTGGTGTCTATAGGAGCTTGACTATTCTTCTACAGCTAACTCTATCTCATGAGTCTTTAGAGACCCAAGGAGTTCATCTAAACAGAGTTTCTTGAGGTCCTTGGCCTCTTGAATTGCTGTCACTTTTGGTCTCCATTTTGGAGTTAGGCTTCTTAGGATTTTCATAGCCATTTCTGAGGTTGGATATGTTTTCCCAAGCACTTTAAGTTGATTTATTATATTGAGGAATCTGACTGCTAGGTCATCTATGCTTTCTCCTTGTTCCATTTTGAAGGACTCATACTTATGTACAAGCATAGATATCTTTGTCTCCTTAACCTGACTGGTGCCTTCATGCAATACTTCAAGCCTGTCCCATATCTGCTTTGCTGAATCACAAGACATTATCTTGTTGTATTCTTCTTTGGTTAAAGCACATAGGAGTATGTACTTAGCTTTCTTGTTCATCTGGACCTGCTCCTTCTGTGCAGCTGTCCATGTGAGTTTAGGCCCTGTTGGAACTGGATTGTCTCCATTTTCTACAATGTCCCACAAATCCAAGCTATTGAATTGGATGAATAGTGTCATCCTATCCCTCCAATATCCATAGTCACCACCCAAGAACATTGGTCTGCTTGTTGAGGCGCCATCAGCAATGTATGCGTTGTTAGTTGCCATAGGTCCCTTGATCTTTTCCTTGACACTTGTTAGAGTGCTCAACCCCAAGGCCGAGCTCTGATGCCAATTGAAGGTACTTGTGACGTGAGAAGGGGGGTTGAATCACGTCTACTCAAAAACTTTGTTACCTGAAACTTGCAAGTCTGATCAAGCTATAAGCTTGTCTTGTTAAAGAGTGCAGCGGATTAGTGAAAGTAGCAAGCTTAGGTTTCGAATTTCTTAGCCTTAGGTGTAAGGCTTGCTTATGTTTTGATAACTTAGTGATTGTAGATTAAGTTAATTAATCTAGCCTTTGAGCTTTGACTCTAGGTGGCTAAGTTATGTTACTTTAATCAAGTTAGGTGCAAGTGTGTGTGCGCTCTATGTTATGCTAAAATACTATGCAGAAGATAAAGGTAGAGAGAGTGCACACAGTAAGTTTTTATATTGGTTCGGCAATGTGCCTACTCCAGTCCTCAAGCTTCACTTGAGAGTTTACTAATCACCACCTCCAAACACTTGAAGGATTTCTGCCTCAGCACACCACTGGGGACTTCCTGCACTTCACACCTGAAGTGACTAACTACACCTCGGTCTAGAGATGACTTCCTTGCCTTCAACACCGAAGGTCTTTCTACCCTGCCTTGAACCTTCAAGGACTTCTGCCTTCACAACTAGAAGGACTTGTACAAACTGTAAATTAAAGAGATTCTTGTGATTCTAAGAATCAAATAAGAACTTAGATGCAAGTAAGTTTTGCTCTTATTTGACCTTCAAAGCTTAACTAGTAAATGCAAGGATATTCAAATTGTTCTTCGCTAAAACCTTACAAATAACCCCTTTTGATCTAAATATGTATGAATTCGAGTACAAAGAGTTGTTAGGATTTTTGACATAGTTTCGACTTTTTTTGTTCTTGATTCTCTTGATATTCTTGTCAAATGATGGGGTATTTATAGGCATCCAAGTCCACTTCCAAATAAGGAAATATTGAATTTGACGTTAATGCTTGAGCTCATGCTTCTATGCACCTATGCTTGCTTGAGCTCCCTTGGTGTGCTTAGCTTGTTCTACTATCACCAAGCCTAGGTGATTAGCTTTGGTTGCTAGGTAGCTTTGCTTACTAGCTTGAGCTTCCTAGATGTGTTGAGCTTGTATTTTGCTCCACCTAGAGGTAGCTTGTGTTGCAAGAAGCTTCCCTTGGTGCCAGTACCAGAAACACGGAAAATTCCGAGGGGATTTCCGATGGGCTTTCGACGGCAAAAATAATTTCCGATGGGTTCCCGACGATTTTTTTCTAAATTAGACCCGTCAGAGAACGAATCGTCGGAAAAAACTATCGACGGAGAAATTAAGAAAACCCGTCGGAATTTTTTCGAGAGGCTTCCGACGGTTTAAATCCGGAAAAACCGTCGGAAGTTTCCGATTGATTACCGACGGTTAGGGTTAGCAAATTCGTCGGAAGTTTCTGATGGATATCCGACGGTTAGGGTTAGGGAAATCGTCGGAAGTTTCTGATAGGTTTTCGAAGGTTAGGGTTAGAAACTGCAGTCGGAAGTTTCCAGTCGGCTTCTGACGGCTTGTGTTAGAAAATACCGATGGATTTCCGAGGGTTTAGGGTTAAGCAGCAGCATGATAATTTCAGTAATGTTTGGCCAATACCGTGGGGTTTCCGACAGATTTTTGTTGTTATTCTTTGACGGATTTCCGACGGATATTACAGATAAAATTTTTTTTTCCAGATTCTTATTGTGAAATTTTTTCTGTATGACCTGATTAACATATAAAATTGAATAATAAAATCTGCTATCATTAGTACGAAATAATCGAATTGTTTTATCGATATATTTATATATATTATTTAAACGAATATTATGAAAAATTAAATTACAGTAAAACAGTAAAACAATATATAACAATAAGAAAGAAATTAAATGTATGAGAATGTAGCAGAGAAACATAACAATAAAAGAGTATAAAGAAAGCGACTACTCATTATCCGGGTGGCCTTCATCACCACTAGTATCATCATCATCATCATCGATCAGACCCGATGGTAGGTTGGCTCCGGAAGAGCTAGAAGACGCAAACATCTTGAATAACATCTTCATATTCTTCTTCAACTTCGACATCTTGGTCTTGCTCTTCTTCTTGTCCGACTCCTGGTTTTGCAGCCTCTGCTGTAGCTCCTGAATGGTCTGCGCCTGCTGCTGGAGCTCTGCATTCATGGCATACACACGGTCCCTAAGAGCGTCATCTCCAACAGCAGAACCACATGCAGAGGCCGATGCAGGAGATGGAGTGTCGGTGAATCCAGCAATGCCGGTACCATAAACACGGCCCTTATATGACCCACCAACAGTCTCCAGCCAAATATTATCCTCACTAGGAGGTTTGGCTGTCTCTCCTGCATCAAGCTGAGTCTGATAGGCCTGTGTTGCCTCATCAAACTTCTGCCTGTAACGTATCAAAACAATTTTAAAAAATGTAAGTGCTATTGTAAATAAAGATTAACATTGAAACAAAATTATACAGAGACAAATTTTATATGTATACTCACGTAGGTGTTCCTGGAGCGCTCATCCACTCATTCCTTCCCCCTCTCAGTCTTCTTCATGTGGGTCTGCTCGAAGACCTCACTGTGAGTGGGGGTGCGCCTCAACACTCGGGCCTGTGTTGAAGTGAGTTTATTATGTTAGTATTTTGTGCTAAAACAATAGGTTTAATAACATAGTTAATTGATATTAAACATTATGTACATACCAATCGTGCTCGTGTACCCTCAACAGTGGTAGAGCCGCCGGTGTGGAGGGAACCACCCTTTAGTGAGGCCCGATTCAGCTTGTTGCGAGCCTGCTCAGCCTTGAAGGCATCGGTGGCCCAGTGCTCCCGCAGCACCTGGAGGTGACGCTCAGGGATCCACTAAAAGCGTGAAGTCCCGTCCCGAATATCCCTGAGCATCTCCCGGAACCTCTTCCCGGCCCTGAAGTTCCAAGCCCGTCTGATGGCTGGCTCCTCGTCAGGGAATATCAGAAAATCTTTCTGCAAAGTTTACAGGAAAAAAAGTTAGTGTCCAATAGAATGTACAGAAAAGATCATAATAAGGTGGATTATTAAAAAATGAATAAATTAAAGTTTACCTTCCACTCCCTATACCACATGTCTCTCGTGGGCACAGGGATCTTAGAGAACTTGAGATACGGAGCATCAAAATGGCTTTGTACGATCTCCGTAATCTTGTGAGCTCCATCCTTAAACGGGATCCAACTACAAAAAATAAAACATTATTGTTTAAATTACAAATTAGTAAAAATATCGTTTATCCATGATAGTGAAATTAATTTTTAAAACTTACCCATTCTTGCCATCCCATCTGATCCGAGTGGGCTCATGTCCCACGGGGTAACGATTAGATGTATCGGTGGGCTGACTCCCATCACCAGTAACGGGGTGGCTCCTATCAGCAGTGACTACATGGTGTTCTGGAGCACCTCCAATAACCCCAGACTGTGGGCCAGGTACCGACGCGGGTGGGGTGACGACAGTCTCTGGAGGATCGGTGGGAGTAGTCTGTGCTGCGTCTGAGTCTTGGGAACCTCGAATCCTCAGCGGGTCGTCCTTCTTGGAACGACCTCGTCCGCGTGGTGCCATATGTATCTGTAAAATGAGCAGTTGTAAACTTGTTAATTGTAAACATTTCTTGTTATCTCCTAGACAATTATTATATGATTATATATATATATATATACTTGAAGACTTCATCGGTCGTTATCTTATTCACTTTCATCTTCATCCTCGGATCCTTCCGTTTCTTCACTTTCATCCTCACTCTCACTATTATGGGGTTCGGTTCGTACTGTACAGAGCACAGGTGCTTCGACGAGAACAGAGCACAGGTGCCATATGTATCTGTGATGGACTCTCAACAATATCAACTTCACCTGTATCGGATAAAAGGTTGGGAGGCATGGTAGTGTCAGTAATCAACCTTTGTGGGAACTGGTCTTCCACTTGATAAGCTTGGTCGTCGAAAACGGATTCGTTATCATATTCAACTCGCCCTCTTGGTTTTGTCCTTCTTACGACCCTCCATTTCGACTTACACTTTCCAGGGTAAGATAAGTAATACACTTGACGAGCATTTTGAGCAATGATAAAGGGATCAAAGCGCTGCTCTCGTCGTGTACTATTAATCTCAGTTATTCTGTACTGAGTGTGAGATCGAGTTCCAGTTGGGCGTTGTGGGTCATACTAATCATAATAGAATAACATAATTCTTTTAATTGGTAACCCAACATATTCAAACTCTAAGATCTCTTTAATTGTACTATACCAATCTTGTTCCCCTTCTCCAGCATCTCCTTTGACACAAACCCCACAATTATATGAGTTCCTCTCCCTTCCCCAATCTACAGTGTGGAATTTGAATCCATTCACATAGTATATTGACCAACTGTGCACTTTATTTTTTTGGTCCCCAAGCTATATCTTGCAAAAATTGGTCACTTACCCTATGTGAGGGATCTTGTACCTACGTGTATTGTTCACAAAAACAAATGATTTGTTACCCAAGGTGATGAAGAAAATTTCAATACAATTAAATATTTTATTACGGTAACCTACATAGCCGTTGAACCATGCCGGAAATTGTTGAAGAGAATCCTCCCCATGAATTTGTTCATAGTACCTGTCATTTATTAATAACACTAGATTAGATGAACTTTTATTTACATTGTTTTAGAATTAGGTTGTAAAGATTGATATTTTACCTTCGATACGGTGCGACCGCGTCACAATTTAGCAACACGTGGAGGTGTGCGGAAGTCCACTCCTCAACCGTCAACCATCGATCCACAGATTGACCAGTTGCTCGGCCTGGTTGATTGAATACTGACAGAGGTGGGTACATTTCACTCTCTCCTCCGTCATCGTTGCGGGGAACCCTTGTTCTGCGAGACTGGACATTATCCCGGAAGTAATATGAGCAGAAATTTGATGTCTCTTTTGCCAAGTATGCCTGACAAATTGAACCCTCCACCTGTGCTCTGTTCTTGACAGTCCGCTTATAGACTCCCATTTCTCTTTCAAATGGGTACATCCACCTATATTGCACCGGCCCACAAACCCTCACTTCATATGCCTGGTGAATTGGAAGATGTTCCATCGAGTTAAAGAACCCAGGCGGAAAAATCCTCTCTAATTTGCACAGAATCATGGGGATATTCGCCTCCATGGTGATAAGATCATCTACCTTGAGTGTTGTCGCACATAAGTCTCTGAAATATTCACTCAACTCCGTCAATGGCTTCCAAACATGGTCGGGCAGCTCCCTAAACATTATAGGAAGCAAGCTCTCCAGGAGGACATGGCAATCGTGACTCTTAAGGCCGACAAACTTACTTTGATCAAGGTTGACACATCTCCCCAAGTTAGTGGCATAACTCTCAGGCATTTTGAGCTCCATCACCCATATACAAACTGATTCTCTCTGAGTCTTGGTTAATGAATACGACGCCTTCGGTTTACAAACACGTCCATCCCTTAGATCCTGCAAATTTAACTCAGGTCGTCTGCAGTACTCAGCTACATCCAATCTTGCCTTTATATTGTCTTTGGTCCGATCAGTATCCATGACTATGTGCATTATGTTGTCCCATACGTTCTTTTCTATGTGCATCACATCTAAAAAATGACGGACCAATAGATCCTTCCAATATGGAAGCTCCCAAAATATGCTTTGTTTGGTCTAGTTATGATCTCTCCCATACCCCTGTGGTTTCACTTGCTGACCAACTTTTGTGATCTTGGGTATATATTTTACCTCCTCCCATAAATCTTCACCAGTAATTCTTACCGGTGGTGGATCTCTTTCAATTGTGTTCTTTTTAAAACCGTACCTGTTACGTCGATATGGATGATCATCTGGTATAAATCTCCGGTGACAATCAAACCACGAGTTCTTCCGCCATACTTCAAGGTAAATGCCTTGGTGTCAGCCATGCAAACCGGGCACGCTAATTTTCCTTGTGTCATCCACCCTGACAACATCCCATATGCGGGGAAGTCGTTGATAGTCCACATTAATGCTGCTCTCATCAGAAAGTTTTGCTTGGAGGAAATATCGTACACCATAACACCCTCATTCCATAACTCAATCAACTCATCAATCAATGGTTGAAGGTACACATCAATTTTTGCTTTTGGGTTATTTGGACCGGGGATTATACATGTTAAGAACAAGTATGGGTCTTTCATACACATTTCAGGAGGTAGGTTATACGGTGTTATCACAACCGGCCAACAAGAGTAAGGCTTACCAAACTGTCTGTTGGGAGTAAATCCGTCATAACACAAACCTAAGCGCACATTTTGAGGCTCCGCGGCGAATTCAGGATGCGTTTGATCAAAATGTCGCCATGCTTCCCCATACGACGGATGAGTCATCACACCATCAAACCTTTGATTATCAAAATGCCATCTCATGTGCGGAGCAGAACTCATGGAGGCATACAATCGCTTTAGCCTAGGTATAAGAGGCAAATAATGCATTCTTTTTTGAGGAACCTCCTTAGACCTATAACTGCCACGACGTTTGGGTTTATACCCAGGTTCTTCACAAAACTTGCATTGTGTAAGCTCTGAATCATCTTTGTAGTACAACATACACCCATTGACGCAACAATCGATCTTCACCTCGCACAATCCTAATTTACTAACCAACTTCTTAGCTTGATAAAAGTCTTTTGGGATACAATCTGGTAGACACTAAGCTCACGTATCAAATCCGCCCACTGGTCAAATGAACTCTGACTATGGTTACCCTCAGACTTAATACTAAGCATTCGAACCGCTAAGGATAGTTCTGAATGAACACAACCTTCCCATAAAGGTTGATGTGCAGCATCCAGTAGTCTAAAAAAGTTTTGTGCATCTTCATTAGGGACTTCCTCAACCGGTTCAGGAATTCCTCTTGTCTCAGGGAAGTATCCGTCAAAAATCATCTGCTCGTAACAATTCAAAATTTCTTGCCATGCAACAGGATTCCTACTTTCACCCACTCCCGATCCACCATGTTCCTTTACCATAATTTCCTCCCCATGTTGGGTCCACACATAATAGTCTGCTTTAAAACCATGCTGCATAAGGTGAACCTTTACATTATCAACCTCTGAAAGTTTCTGACACCTACACTTGGCACACGGACACCTTATCTTACCCTCTGCAATGTTCTCTTCAGTTCTACATGCAACATCCATAAACACATTGAGACCTCTAATGAACGATGGTTTAATTCCGCCTCTATTATGATGAAGCCTATCGTACATCCACGATCGATCCGCACGAGACATTATAGTGTGTTTTACAGTGTAGCAACCTAATGCATTGTTGGAAATTTCATTAAACATATTTTACATTAATATCTCTTTATTATATAAGTTTTTATTAAACACATTTTCAGTTAACCTAATTTCGACAAAGTGCACCTATATATAACCAATAACTCACCAATTGCCGGAGATAAGGACCGGTCTCAGTCAAAGTCAACCAATAAATATCAATTGCCGGAGATAAGGACCGATCTCAATCAAAGTCATCTACCCTAAGGTTCTTAGCAACATATGTAATTTGAACATCAATATCATAACATATACCAATCATCTTATACAACAATCATATATCATTGTGAGATTGATTTATTATATGAACATAGTACCATCAAACATAACAATCAACAAATATCAAAATTTTGGTCAAGTTTTCCAACAAATAACAATTCTTATTATACTACTGTATATGTTGATTGATGAGGACCTAACACTTTTCCCGTCTCTTCGAGATTGGAACAAGTCTGATCACTGGCTCAAACCAGGGACGCGACATGTTCCAATCTAACAAGAGACGGGAAATTGTGTATGCCCCTCTTCAGGTATACGTACAAATTTTAATTGATCTTTGCTTAATTAATTGATCTAACTTTCTTAATTTTTCTCGTTGCTTAATTAATTTATCAATGATGATTATGATGTACTAATTCTCATCTTCTCACATTCGCCCTCCACTAAATCTCTTATTAATCATGTATTGTACTGTATGGAATATAGTTTATGAAATTATTTTACCAAAACTCACTCAATTATATTATATCAAATAAAGATTTTTCAATTTTAATTTTAATTATCAATTTTAATTTATCAAAATTTAATTTCATGCTAATTATCAATTTATCAATTATAACTTAAAAAGTTTAACAAATTGAAAAAGTAACAACACTTACCTTGACAGAGTAGTAAAGGCAGCGGCAGCGGCGGAAGTCCAGTCAGAGGCGGCAGTGGTGGTAACAGCGGCGGCGGTCGGCAGCGCGACTGTGGTGGTGGCGCAGCGAACCGCGACTGGGCAGCGCAGCGACGGCGGTCGGGCAGAGGAGGCGGCAGTGGGGCAGAGGATGCGGAGGCGGGGTGGTTGCGGAGGCTCTGTTTGGAGAAAAATAATTCAAAAAATATACCAAACAAAAAAACTAATCGGTTAGAAAGGTAGGTCTACTCACCGTGAGCAAGATGATGGTCTCCTTTTTTGGAAACCACCGTCGACAGCGGCGTGAAAGCTGGCGGACGAGAGAGAATGAGAGAGAAAGAGAGGAGTTACGGCGCTGAGCGAGGAAGGAGACGCGGTCTCTTATTTAAGTTTAACGTTACCGGGGGGTTTCCGATGGGTTTTCAACGGCTACGCGATACGCACCGTTTCATTAAACGGTCTAATGGCGCCCAAACCCTAATGGGCCTACTTCCGTCGGTACGCCCTCGGTGATTCAAAATTTAAATTTTCGATGGTTTTCCGACGGGATGCCATGAAACGCAGCGTTTCGGTCATGCGCGGAGGGAATCTCAATCCAAACGGGCCTGAAAGCCCTTGGAAACCCGCCAGAACTATTCATATTCAGACGGTTTTCCGACGGTTGTCCATGCCATTCAATATAATCAGTTCAACTGTTAATATATAACAAACGATCCCTCATATATTGTTGTTGTCATGAGGTGTATTGTCCTGATGAACTCAATTGATGAGTTATCTTGGTGTTCTCTTATATATAAGTACTTGGGAGTCTCCCTGGCTCTCAAGTTAATCGTCAATTTTGTTGGCTACTTCGAACACTTTGAACACACCGTTCAACTAATTAAATATTTTATTGGACGGAATATCATTTATTACTATTTTTTAACTAATAGAAACAATCCGGACATTTAAATTCATTTAATATCACCTTAAATCCAATAATTAAAGTTAAGTATGATATGCATCCACACCCCTCGAAAACCCGTCGGAAATCACTATTACTTCCGAGGGTCTTCCGACGGGAACCCATGAAACACAGCGTTTCAGTCACGCGCGTAGGAAATCTCACTCCAAATTGTGACTAAACGCTCTCGGAAACCCGTCAGAACTGTTACTTTTCCGACGGTGTTCCGACGGACATCCATGCAACTCATAATAAATTAGATTAATTTATACTAATAAGTTAATATAATCAGTTCAACTGTTAATATATAACAAACGATCTCTCATATATTGTTATTGTCATGAGGTGTATTGTCCTGATGAACTCAATTGATGAGTTATCTTGGTGTTGTCTTATATATAAGTACTTGGGAGTCTCCCTGGCTCTCAAGTCAGTCGTCAATGATGTTGGCTACTTCAAACACACCGTTCAACTAATTAAAGATTTTATTGGACAAAATATTATTTATTACTATTTTTTTACTAATAGAAACAATACGGACATTTAAATCCGTTTAATATCACCTTAAATCCAATAATTAAAGTTAAGTATGATATGCATCCAGAACCCTCGAAAACCCGCCGGAAATCATAATATGTTCCGGCGGTCTTCCGACGGTTTCCAAAAACCCCATACCCTAACCTTAACCCTGTACAAAACCCTCGGAAGACCGCCGAAAATTATTATTACCTCCGAGGGTCTTCCGACGGTTTCCAGAAACCCCATACCCTAACCCTAACCCTGTCGAGGACCCTCGGAAGACAGCCGGAACATTATATGATTTTCCGGGGGTCTTCCGACGGTTTCTAGAAACCCCACACCCTAACCCTGTACAAAACCCTCGGAAGACCGCCGAAAATTATTATTACCTCCGAGGGTCTTCTGACGGTTGCTACAAACCCCCATACCCTAACCCTAACCCTGTCGAGGGCCCTCGGAAGTCTGCCGAAACATGTTATTACCTCCGAGGGTCTTACAACGGCGGTTTGGCCTGCACTCGGAAGTCCATCGGTATATTATGGCGGGAAATATGGCGCGCATTCCCGCGCTATTTTGCGAGGGTTTTCCGACGGATTGTCTTAAATTTGATGTCGCTTTGTGGTCAGCGGGTGATGCCATCGGAAACCCCTCGAAATTTTCCGACGATGTAAAAGCCCATCGGAAAACTCCGTGTTTCTAGTAGTGTGTCTTGAGCTTATGCTATGCGTCACCAATAGCTTGCTTGTGGTACAAGATGCTTCCCTTGGTGTCTTGAGCTTATGCTATGCTCCACCTATAGCTTGCTTATAGTGTAAGAAGCTTCCTTTGGTGTCTTGAGCTTATGCTATGCTCCACCTATAGCTTGCTTGTGGTGCAAGAAGCTTCCCTTGATGCTTTGAGCTTATGCTATGAGCCTCTAGCTTTAGCATTTGCTATGAACCTCTAGCTTTAGCTTGTGCTATGCGCTTCTTAGATCTTTAAGCTTATGTTATGCGCCTCTTAGGCGCTCATTTGCTTCAAGTGTTTTCTTAATATTTTTAATACCTCATAGGTTAACCTCCTGAAACACTTGATGAAACCATTAGTATTCACAAGCAAAATTCTTATCCAACACTTAGAGATTTTTATCATTCAAAACATCTTATGACAATGTAGGGTTCTTGGAGCTAACAAAGGTTCTTGAGTTTTTCAAAACTAAAGGAGTTTAAGGATAGAGAGAAAAACACAAAGAATATTGTACTAGTTCGGCTCAATCTTAGCCTACTCCAGTCCTCAACCTTGAGTTGAGAGTTCCTTAGATATTCTTCTTCTTGTGCTTTCTAAGGCAACCAACACCTTTACAACCCGCAAAGGATTTTTCACCGCCTCACAACCCGAGGAGGATTTCTTGCCTCAAACACAAGAGGACTTGACTTGACTTAATCCTAAGGACTTTCTTTGCCTTACACTAGAGGTCTTTCACTGCCTCAAACAATCGAGGACTTAGCTTGCCTTAACACTCGAGGACTTTGAATGCCTCACAACCGAGGACTTAGAGTTTTTCACAAATGGTGATTTTAATTTAAAAAATACTATCAAGTTACTTAGACGCAGCTAAGTTAAACTCTGATAGACTTCTAGTGATAACTTACACAAGTGTAAGAATAAACTATTAAAAAACTAGAAGATTTTTACAAAGTTTTCTTTTCAGAAGACTAAGTACTTCTGAAAGAAATTTTTCTTAAGTCTCAAACAATTTGGCAATTCGGCAGAGTTTTTGCACTTTGATTCAATCTGATTCTCTCTATTTGAATAGAGTATTCGTCCAATATTTATAGAGGATGAATTTTCCGCATTTGAAAGCTTTTTGGTGCTTAGGTGGCTTCAGTCCTAGGTTCAGAACGGCTCCCTGCACTGTCAGCGCAAATCCTGGAACTTTTCAGAGTTTGCACAGTGCACAACTCCCAATGGTTGCTTGAGAATGTTCTGAGCTTGTTGAGAACTTTCCTTGCGGTTTGAGTCCTGAGACTTGATCACTTCCAGATGGTCCCTTCTGAGAGAAGTCGGCCTTCTAAGTGATGAGCCTTCTGAGTGGAAGTCCTTCTGAGCGGAAGTCCTTCCGAGACCAAAATTCGACATTGCCTTTCGAGAGGCTTTTTTTTTATTCTGAATTTTGTCCCTTACTCATACATGCATTTTAACCTTGTAGCTTCTGGGTCACCCTTTTTGGGTTTTTCTAAGCTTCAGATTGATCTTTCGTTTTGAGGTTACTTAGGAAGTATTAGGCTTAACCGGTTGGATAGTACTTCTCAATTGTTTCAGCTTTCTAAACTCACTTATTGCACACATTAGCTTTTATCAACCAAAATCTTTATCATTGACTTCAGATTGTTATCATTAAGACATTTGAGTTCAGTAAGAGAAATTTTTAAATTTTAATTTCTCTTAAGAAGGGTTCTAGAGCTTATAGTGCTGACACGTCAACCATGTTTGTGTTTTCTCTTTCCCACTTCCTGAAAAGTCATACAAACAGAGCGTTTTGATTGGATGACAATGTAAAATACATTTACACTTTCAGTGCATCAAAATTAAACTCTTGAATTTATATCTATATCTATATCTATACTATATATCTATATTATATATAAAGGGGATTGAAAAAATAACTACCCTTTTGGTGTCCACACTCATTTGGGTAGTTATTTTTTTAATTATAAAATTAAAATTACAAAAATAAAATAAATGGAAAAGATAATCACCTCTATTTTCATGTTATTTCTTTTACTATTTATTTTATTTTTTCCTCGTTTTATACAAAAAATTAAAAAAAATAAATAACGTGACTCGATAAAAAAATAAAAAAACGGCTTGACGGGCACTTCGTGCCCGACAAGGCGCTAGTGTTTATAAAATGAATTGAATTCTTTCAATGAGTAAGTTTATCTTTTATTAATATAACATCATATCTAATATAATATTATGATTTTGATAGGGATATTTTTGACAATGCACTCTTTAAATGAGAATTGAGTGAGAAATGAGTTGAAATCATACCTATTTTGGTCTGATTTGTGAATGAATTAAAATTTAGAATTAGAATTATCTTCAGAATTGAATTCTTACTTTTTATTGTATTCCAAACTTGAGAAAAGAAATCAATTCCTATGAGAATTGAAATTATATGTTTTCCAAACGGGGTGTAAAATATCATTTTCAGTGATTATGATTTTGAAGTTCCCGTCATAATTACTTTTGTATCGTGTGGTATAAGCAATCTTACGAGTTCGTTTGGTTTAGATATGGGTAGAATTGCTTTTAAAATAATATATGTTGAGATAATTGTGTTTAAAATAATTAATGTAGAAATAATTGATCTGTGTTTGGAAAAGATGTTAAAAAAATGGATTTGAGAGGATTGTTGTGAGATAGTAAAAGTTAAAGCTAATACTTCTAGTTTCCATTAGAATCAATTGTTTTCAAGGTGATATACTTTCTCTAGAAGCAAAATAGCTAAACAAACACACTCAATTTGTTTTCAACACACTTATTCCTAACTCAACTGGAAAATTGTGTGTAACCAAACATACGTAGTAGAACGAGAGTTTCGTTTAGATTGGGAAATCAGAAGAGATGTGCTGTTTTTTTTATTGTTGTAGCAAAAGTAAGGTTTTTTCCCTTCTAATTTAAATATTCAATATCTACAACTATAATAAAACGCTATTAATATCTACACAAATGAGAAAGAAAAGCGAAAATCACATGGTTTGCACTTTAATTACAATTTCACTTAGCCTTAGCAAAAATGAGAAAGAAAAGCGCAAACCATGTGATTTTCGCTAAGGCCTAGCAAAAATAAGTTGTTTACAAGCTTTAAATAACCAACCAAGCATTGTGTTCTAACCATTGAGTCTTAAGTATTATTAGTGTGAATCGTTTATTACAATGTTCATATACAGAATACTAGTGAGGAGTATATTTCACTTCACCATGTATTGTAGGAGTGGTTTCGATGTGCTTTAGAGTATAATATTACAGAGGTTGGGATTACAAGACATCAAACAAATTAATTTGATGACTTATTGGTTTCCACTGTTATTTGGCAATGATTTTGTGAAGTTGGCATTTTAACTCTGCATAATGATGATGATGTGCAATCGATGTTTGATACTGCTAGTATATAGATTTCTAGAAGTTTGTGCTATCCAATCCCAGTAGCTCTTTCTCCCCATAAATCTCCCCAATTATTCTTTCTCCCACTATAACTCTTTCTCCCCCTTTGTTATCGGCAAAAAGGTGGGGTCCCAATGTTCAGAGCCTAAGGATGAAATTATCTTCTAAATAACTCTATGAGGAGAGTGATCATATATTCAAAAATCTCCTCTAAGCCTCTGGTGGCTACTAGTGGAGGTTGTGGATGTTATGTTCTGTGAGAGGCTGATGGTGTTGGAAATGGTGGTTTTTGATGATCAAATCATGGAGGGGATGAGGATAGTGGAGGAAGGATAGGAATATCCGTGGGAACTTGGAGTAGGAGTGAAGAAGAGGGAGGCCTAGGTGGTGGTGAGGGTGGTGTTTCAGTTTGTGTGGTGATGGTAGTAGAATTTGTGAAGATTGGTGGAGTGATTAAGGCTGTGACAATGGTGGCAATGGATGGAATATCAGTGATGGTAATGGATAAGAGTGTGATGGAAATAGTTTGAGAGTCTATAAGAGAAGGTAATGTGATTGTGATAGGCTCAGAGTCTACAATGGTTGTAGGTGATGGAGTGGTAGTGAAAGTTGGTTCAATGAGTGTATAAGAGGCTATTTCAAGTTTTGAAGCAGGAGGAGTCGTAATAGGATCAGAATGGAAGAGAACAAGAGGTAAGGTAGTGGATGGTGGTTCTGTAGTTGTTGGTGGTGAAAGTGATGATGAAGTTTGGATAGGTTTTTGAATGAGGAATGGATAATTAAGATTAGTAAATAAAGGAAGAGTAGGAACAGTAAATGAGGCAAAGAATCTAAGAGTTCTAGGTGAGAAAATTGTGGAGGTACCTCTTATTGAAGTTGAGAGTCTCCCAAATGTTGTGAAAGGTGGAAGAGAGGCAGTGGGAGAGATTACTTTTGGATACGTTTGAGCTAGGCTGGACATTACCTTAGAGACAATTTGTCTTACATCAACCTCTTTGGTTCCAAAAGCATCAACTTTTGAACTCCTTACATCATACCTAGTAGCTTCTGAAGTTGTGGCAGTAGCTTCTGAAACTTTTGTATCACCTTCTGAAACTGATGGTGAGCGTCGCGACTCCCAAAATTTTTTATTAATAAACCAAGTTCCCCTAATGTAATGTAGTGGAAACCTAGGTCGTCTCTCACAAGGAATGGATATGAAAGCAATACTCAAGGCTAGTTGAAATGATGATTGTCACAAATTGGGGGGGTTTTGTTTGCAAGAAAATATAAGTGAATTGATTTAAATTGAATGATAAAACAGTGATTCATGAGGTAGAACACACATCGGGGAGTTTATCATTGGCCACAAAATGATGCAAAGATTGGTTAATTACGCCAGAGTTAGATCTAACCCTATTGTTATGATTCTAATGCTAGGTTGCCTAGAACAATATTAATTAGTGAGATCTCACATTTAGTTTCGTTTTCAACAAACTTTAAAAACTAATCACATTAACTTAGTTCAAAGACTAATCAGCCAAATTACTAATCACACATCAATCCTAATAGCTCATGCATTAATTAATCAATTAACACATAAACCATGACAAGTGCATTAACCTAACTCGATCGAGCAAGCCAAAAACACAAGTTTAAACACACACACAATCTGAAATATTCATACTCATGCACATATCAAATTATATGTTTGGATTAATTATGAAAACCTTAGCAAAGATAAAGATTAAGGCCTCAATTTACCCCAATGGTGCTCACAACCTCATTAATCACCAAAAGACTTAGTTATTCGTGGAGAGAAATAAAAACACAAACTGAATTAAAGAAATATGAGTGAATTGAATGGAATTAAATAAGAAACAATTAAGAGAAAAATAGTAAAATAAGGATTGGATGGAAAATAACGTAAAAACACTTGAATTGACAAAGAACGAATTAACGTTACAGAATTAAATCTGAAATTCAACTTACAACTGAGTCAAAGGTAAAGTAGAAGAACGAAAATCGAAGTATCTAGACGAATAACGTTGAACGAAACCAATTGGAATCGAAAACTGAGAGAAAATAAGGCAAAAGTCAAACGTAATCGAATCCTAGTGAGTAAAAACCTAAAATAATATGGAGACAAGTGTCTAGGTATGAGAATATATGTTTCTGGTCGAGCTAACATTGCTTTATATAGTGGAAACAACTTCTGAGACTTTACAATTAAATCCCTCGCGCCACTTTGCAGATTGGTTCTTTCTGTCAAAATACTGCAAGCGCGCGCCCAGGCGCATATAGGGCACCGGGGCACACTAGGTTTTGCGCGGGCTGAAATTTTGAGTTGCTTTGAGCGTTGGGGCGCTCCAGGTGCGCCAGGGCGCACGACCCTGGGTGGAAATTTGCTAGTCGGCTTCTTTTCTTTGTTCTTGATGTCCATTGCTCCAATAATTGCCATGACCTGCACCACAAACACCAAATACTAGAGATCAAGTGCAAAGGTCATCCTTGAATTGCAAAAACATCATAAAACATATTCAATTAGCCTTTATTTCCATTAAGCTCCAAATAAATCAAAGTTGTAATAAACACAACAAAAGGCTAAGAATAGAGTAAAGAATTACATATAATTGCTCAAATTAAGGGAATAAAAAATTAGCAAAACGGGCATTATCGGAACCCTTAACATTGTGTTCTTGAGAAGAGGCAGCTCCTCTTCTTCTTTCTAGGACTTCTTGCTGAAAGTGTATGTGTGCACGAGAAGGGGGGGTTGAATCGTGCAAGTTTTAAAAATTACTTCTTAAAACTTTTACTTAGAAAGTTGTTTTTACTCAGAAGGTAGGACTGAGAGTTTGCAGCGGAAATTGCTTTCAAAGAAAATTAAGTTTCTGAGAACTTAGTCTTTCTGAGAAAGTTCCTTTATGAGGAATTTTAAGAAAATGACTTAAGGTTTGAGTTTCTTAAAAGCTTTCTGGTTTAGATCAGTAAGGTTTTCACGAGACCTCTTAATTAGACTCGTGGTAGAGTTTTTCTCAAAGATTTATGCAAGTAAAGAGCAAGAGAGAAAAGCTTAGCACAAGGAATTTTATACTGGTTCGGTTATAACCAACCTACTCCAGTCCTCAACCTTCAGTTGAGAGTTCTTAGATATTTTTCTTAATGTGCCTTCCCAGACAACACTGCCTTTACCAAGTAAAGGACTTCCACCACTTCACAACCCGAAGTGGATTTCCTTGCCTCACACTAGAGGACTTCCTTACCTCCAACACTAGAGGACTTCCTTGCCTCACAACACTAGAGGACTTCCTTGCCTCACAACAGAGGACTTCCTTGCCTTAAACACTTAAGGACTTTGAACTTTGCCTCAAACACCAGAGGACTTAAAATTGCCTTCAAACAACGAAGGACTTAGCGTTTTTCGGAAGGTTGTTTTTGATTCGAAAACCAACTACTAAGATTAAGTTACAAACTTAATTTGACCCTTAGTAGACTTCTAGATTTAACTTACAAATGTAAGAATTTACACCAATTCAGAACTAGAAGATTTTGCAAAGTTAGAAGAACAATTTTTGTAAAAAATTGTCTTTCTGAGAAAGTTCTAAGTTTTCGCAAAATGATTTTCAATTCAACAGAGTTTTTGCACGTTTAATCAGGAGTTTTTTGCGCAAGAGTTGCGTCACATTGCTCTGGAATTGAACTCATATATATAGGCATCAAAGAGCCGCGAAATTAGAAGCTTTCACTTTGCTAATGTGGCTGTGTCCTTTTCAGAACGGCTCCCTGCTACAGTCAGCGCGAAATGAGGAACTTTTCAGAACTGCACAGTGCGCGTGTTCCCACTTCCCTGGCTAGTTGTAGCGAGCTTTCTGAGACTGCTTGCGATCCCCTGAGTCCAGACACTTGGTTGCTTCTGAGTCCAACTTTCTGAGAGTTGTACGGACTTCTGAGGCGAACCTTCTGAGGGAAGACTCTTCTGAGAACTACTAGTCGCAAGGTCTTTTGAGACCCTTCTGAGGCGACAGTGTTCTTTCCTCAGAAACATGTTTTCACCTTCTGCGCTTCTGAGACATCCTTTCTGATATCTTTTGGCGCTGTGATTTTATCAATTGATCTCGAGGCTACTTGATGTTTTGTCTTGGTCTTTTCTCATGGTATTGCAATAATTTAAAGCTTTCTGAGACACTTAGCGCACATATTAGCAAAACCTTAAGTAAAATTTTTATACTTATGGCTTATCTTGTTATCATTAAAACTTTCATAACTCTAAGAGAATTATGCCTAATTCTCTCAGAAGGGTTCTGGAGCTTACAATCTCCCCCTTTTTGATGATAACAACTTAAGTCTTAAGATCATAATTTTGCTTAAGTTCAGAAGTGTTTCTGAGTAAGTTCACAACTTATTCAGAATGCACTTTTGCTTTCTTAGAAACTAACCTAGCTTTCTGAGAGAAGGGTTAGTTATTTTCTTAGAAGGCTGTGATAATCAACAGTTAAAGTATTTAATGTATGATTACTGTTTGAGATTATCAATTACATAGCGTGTATTTCAGGATGAATATATGTATCAAATTCAGAAATACCAGGCTGAGTAAATCAAGAGATGCCAAATAATAAAAATAAGCATAAAATTAAGTAAAACATGAGATGCCAACATAATGATTTTTCATTGATGTTTTTGTAGAGATACAAAATATTTGGCTCCCCCTAAGTTGTTGCTCCCCCTAAGTTCTAGCCTAGTGTTTACGTATAGCCAATGTACAAAAAAATCTTATCATTCATTTATCATTCATTTATCTACTCCCCCTTTGTTACATCAAAAAGGGTGGCTAAGACATAAACGCCATCATTGACTTTAGAACTACTGCCTTCTGGCAATGTAGCGTAGCAGCTAGCATATCTCCATGAGAATCTCGCTCTGAGTCGCATTCTGAGCGCATTCTGGAGGTAGTTTAGAGGAAGTGGAAGGCTGTTGAGAAGATGAGGGTTGAGATGAAGGGGGACGAGAGACTTCAGCCTCAAGTACTTCATCGATGATATCCCTCGTTTGATATTCAGGAAGTTCTTCTTCTTGGACAGCTTTGCCTTCAATAGCAGCAAGTTCAATGGAAGGCTGCCTTTGAGTGTCCTCAGAAACTAGAGCAAGGTCTAGATCAGAAGGTTGCCTAGCTGATGGTTGCTTCATAGAACCAGAAGTCTGAGCATCTTCGGAGAGGCTGAAAGTTGAGATCTGACTATGGATGGCTTCACTGCCTTTCAACTTCTCAATTCGACCAAAGAAGGGCCGAAATTGTACAGAGGGTGGGGTGACTACCATCCTTCCCAGCTGAAAGCCGGAACCAATCATTGAGTCTGTAATTGAGAAGGTGGACCTTGTTGTTCAAAGGATGTAGGAGGAACCTCTGTTATATCCAGAGGAGGAACCTCTGGTTCCTTCTGAGAGTCCTTTCAGATAGAGTTCCTTCTAAGGAACTGTTGGCAACAAATGCCTCAACTGCTGCAACTCCGGCAGCCATGGTAGCGTCAGCGCCCACCTCTGAGCTGAGCCCAGTGCTGGTGGTCCCTGGCACTACTTCATGTGTTGAGACATGAGTTTCCTCATGTTCTAAGGGATCTCAGAAGAGAGGGGACCAACCTCAGAAGTTGGTTCAATTAAGGCTTCCTCATGTTGTAGTTGTTGTTCTGGTTGCATCTGAGTAGCTTCTGGAGTCTCAGAAGGTTGATCCAGTTCCTTCTGGACCTCAAGCATCGTCTGAGCCAGTGACTCAGCATTCACAGCAGCAGCCTCAGTTGTGGTTGCCTCAGAAAGTTCCACCATAGAAACCTCAGATGGCTTCTTCTGGGGCTCTTTCTTGGAGCTTCCAGCATCTGGGGTGCGATGCTCAATGCGAAAGCTTGCTGCATCTTCTTCCTCTGAAGAAGAATCAACAACATTTCCTCCATGTCCCTGAATGTCTTCTCTGGTAGGGGAGACATTTCCAGAGGGGGAGGAGTGATGAGAAGCTTCTGCTTCTTCTTCAACAGCAGCAGCAATAGCGGTGGTGGCGGCAGTAGCAGCAACTGCTACGATTTCTTTACCCGTCGGCTTCGGCGGGCTTTGTTTCTTAGTGGTTTTTATCCCCACTCCTTTGTGAGACTTTCCCTGATAATTCAAGGAATGCAGGAGTTTAGTTTTAAATTTGGTGGGTTTAAAACCAGCGACAGAATCAGAAACAGGAATTGAAGTAGAAGAAGATTTAAGAAAGGAAGGTGGAGTTTTAGAGTAAGCTTTTACCAAACGACCACGTTTCCTTTTCCCTTCTGGTGGCACGTCTGGGACTTGGAGAGTTGGAGGTGCTTTCCTCTTTCTGGTCATGGGTTGCTCAGATGTCGTTTCTTCTGAGTCTTCAGCAGCCTCAACAACCTCAGGTTCCTTCTAAGGAGTCTTCTGAGCTTCCTCAGAAGCCATACTCCTTGTCACCCTTGTTGGAGAAGGGTGAGTCACCTTTGGTTGCTTCTTCTTTTCTGAAGGATCGGAAACCTTTTCCTTTCCTTTCTCAGCCTTAGAGGGCTGGTTGGGACCAGCAGCTCCCTTAGAAGGCTTTGCTTCCTCCTTCTTCTTAGGTGCCCCCGTCTCTGGTACCTTCTTCTTCTTGATGTTGTTGAAGGTGACCATGGTGAATTTGCTGTGGTTGAAGACATATTCATAGTCTTCAAGGGGGAAAGAGAAGTGATTTAAGATTTTGGTCAAAAGACTCCTATAGGGTAGACTTGTAAGCGCTCTTTTAGGATGTGCTTGGTGCATCATGTAGTTTAACACCATCCTCCCAAAATCAATCCTCTCTTTCTTCAGCAGATGATAGAGTAGACATGCGTCCATGGTGGTGACATTCCCCATGTCTCCAATCCGAGGGAGAAGGGTATGTTGGATAACTGAGAAGATGATTCTGGCCTCTTGTGTAAGATGAGGCACTTTTACGCCCTTGAGTGGTAGACTGTTGCTTCCAGTCAGAAGTGTCACCACTTCTTCTTCTGAGTCATCAACCTCCTTGACCCATTCTGGGTCGTCGGCGATGACTGCACCTCCATTCAAGGTCTTGAAAATTTTGTTGATGTCAGAGGAGGAGAAGCGGATTGGCTGATCAGCAATCGTGCTCTTGACCCCTTTGTTGGTGAACCTTTCTATTTGCGAATAGAATGCTCTCACCACATTTGGGTAGCACACGTCCTCAGAGCTCATCATGGCTGGCCATCCAGGTTGCTTGAGGAAGGTGAATTGAAGTTCATCCACTTGATTGTATACGTTGAGAGGTAGTACCCTTCCCATAGCAAGATTTCTTGGAAGATAAGTCTTGTGGAATAAGGACTGCATCTCCTCATTGTCGTAGACAATATCTTCGGATATTTCATTGAGATTGTTTCTCATTAAGCCCTTGATCTCTCCAGAGAAGGCCATTTGGAAGAAAGGTTTAAGTTTTGAGAAGAGATAGAGAAGAACTGAGAGCAGAGATAGCGGAGAGAGTGAGAGGATGGAGATGAAGCAGATGAAGATTGGAAATCGAGGAGAGGATTTGGCAGAGTTTTGGTAAGTTTTAAGCGCAAGTGCTCAAATGGAACAATGCCATGAGTATTTATAGAAATGGCTTGTAACTAGCCGTTTCTTACGCTTATCCAAAAGTTACCGTTGGTAACTTGTTTCTTAGAAGGTACCTTTCTGAGAGAGGTTGTCCTTCTGAGAAACGCTCCTTCTGAGAAATGTTTCAGAAGATCTACTTTCTGAGGGATGAGTCTTCTGAGAACAAATTTTCTCAGATAGAGTTTTCTGTGTTTTCCTACTTCAAGCTCAGAAGCTTAGTTCTATTGTTTGTCTCAGAGTCTAACCTAGGACTAAGGGGGGTTTCTAAGAAAAAGTTTTTTAATTTAAAAGTACTTAGAAACGTCTTAGATTAAGAAGTCCTTTCAGAATATTGAAACGATCCTCGGGTAAAGGCTTTGTAAATATATCTGAGATTTGATCCTCAGTATTCACAAATTTGAGTTCAATGTCGCCTTTTTGCACATGATCCCGAATAAAATGATGTTTTATATCAATGTGCTTGGATCGAGAATGCTGAATAGGATTCTTAGCTAAGTTGATAGCACTTGTATTATCACAAAGGATAGGAATTTTGGTGTACCTTAATTGATAATCAAGTAGCTGATTCTTAATCCATAGCATCTAAGAACAGCAGTTCGCATCAGACACGTATTCAGCTTCAGCAGTTGATAGGGCGATCGTATTTTGCTTCTTCAAGACCATGTGATCAAGCATTCTCCAAAGAAGCAGCAGCATCCACTTGTGCTTTTGCGATCATCCTATCTCCAGCGTAGTCAGCATCACATATCCTACAACATCAGAAGAACACCCTTTCTCGTACCAAAGACCAAGATTAGTAGTTCCACTTAAATATCGTAAAATTCGTTTAACTGCAGTTAAATGTGATTGCTTAGGCTTAGACTGGAATCTAGCACAGATCCCAACACTGAGTTGGATATCTGGTCTGGAGGCAGTTAAGTAGAGAAGTGAGCCAATCATCCCTCGATAGTTGCTTTCTGAGACTTTCTCACCATCTTCATCCAAGTCAATTACTTGAGAAGGATGCATGGGAGTGCTCATGGGTTTTGCCTTATCCATTAGAAACTTCCTTAGAAGTTCTTTGGTATACTTCTCTTGGTGGATAACTGTCCCTTCTGACTCTTGCTTGATTTGCAATCCTAGGAAGAATTTTAATTCTCCCATCATGCTCATCTCGAATTCACCTTGCATAAGCTTGGAGAATTCTTTGCAAAGGCATTCATTGGTTGCGCCAAATATTATGTCATCAACATAAATCTGGACAATCAAGAAGCCAGAGTCTTCTGAGAGTGTAAAGAGAGTTGTGTCCACTTTCCCTCTTGAGAATCCGTTTTTAAGTAGGAAAGAGCTCAATCTATCGTACCAAGCTCTTGGAGCTTGTTTCAGACCATAGAGAGCCTTTGTAAGCTTAAATACATGATTCGGGAATGCATCATTCACAAAACCAGGGGGTTGTTTTACATAAACTTCCTCAGAAAGGTATCCATTCAAGAAGGCAGACTTAACGTCCGTCTGATAGAGTTTGAAACCTTTGTGTGCAGCAAAAGCTAGCAACATTCTGATTGCTTCCAATCTTGCGACTGGAGCGAAAGTTTCATCGTAGTCTATCCCTTCTTGTTGGTTGTACCCTTGAGCAACCAATCTGGCCTTGTTTCTCACGACTTGACCGTTTTCATCAAGTTTGTTTCGAAACACCCATTTAGTCCCAATAACGCTTTTGCCTTTGGGCTTCTGAGTTAGTTTCCAAACCTGATTTCTCTCGAATTGGTCAAGTTCATCCTGCATGACATTTACCCAGCTAGGATCATCTAACGCCTCTTCTATGGAGTCTGGTTCAAGTTCAGAAACCATAGCAAGATTTGTATAGTTCCTTCTGGTTCTTACTCCACGTTCTGGATCACCCAAGACTTCATTCTGAGAGACGTTCTTCAAGTCTCTTGAACCTCTAATCCCTTTAGGAGTAGGGTTCTGAGAAGGAGACACAGAAGGTTCTCTTTCTGAGTCATCAGTGGCTTGACCTTCTGAGAATCTAAATTCCATTTCATTTGGAGAAGTAGATTCTCTAGGTTCTGGAGCTTCGATAATGTTACTAGATTTATCCTTAAATGGAGATGATTTTTCCATGGGTTGGAAGTCAGTCTCATCATCTATAAGAATTTTCCTTTGGTCTTTCTCAGAAGAGATGCTGAGTTTCTCAAACTCATCTTCTAAGTCTGCATCTTTCTGAGACATGTCCTTACTAAGTTCTTTGAACTTAATATGGATTGTCTCTTCAACACATTTACTCCTTTTGTTATATACTCTGTAAGCCTTAGAAACTGAGGAGTATCCTAGGAAGCATCCATCATCGGACTTAGGACCAACTTAGAGAGTTTGTCCTTTGTGTTGAGAATGAAACAAGAAGAACCAAATACATGGAAATAAGAAATGTTTGGTATTTTACTCTTCCATAGCTCGTAAGGTGTCTTTTTCAGAATTGGTCTCAGAAAGACTCGATTCTGAATATAGCATGAAGTGTTAACTGCTTCAGCCCATAAACCTTTTGAAAGTACGCTTTCTAAGAGCATTGTTCTTGCCATCTCTTGAAGGCTTCGATTCTTTCTCTCAGCTACTCCATTTTGTTGAGGAGTTCTGGGAGATGAGAATTCGTGAGCAATGCCCAGATTTTCACAAAACTTTTCGAAAGTATGATTCTCAAATTCACCACCATGATCTGATCTAATGGCATGAATGTGCGAATCCTTTTCAGTTGAAACTCTTTTCGCAAATGCTTTGAACTTCTCAAAAGTTTCTTCCTTAGAAGCTAGAAAGAAAACCCAAGTGAATCTGGAGTAATCATCCACTATGACAAGACCATAGCGTTTTCCAGAAAGCGAAGCCGTTCTGGTTGGTCCAAAGAGATCCATGTGGAGCAGTTCCAGTGGTTTTTGAGTAGAAATACCACTTTTACTGGGAAAGGAAGCTTTGGTCTGTTTCCCTTTTTCACAGAAGTCGCAGGTTGCATCCTTCTGATACTTAATTCTGGGAAGGCCCTTTACAAGTCCTTTCTGAGAGAGTTCATAAAGAAGTCTCATATGGGCATGACCAAGTTTCTTATGCCATAGCCATTTGTCTTCTTGGACAGAGACAAGGCACTCCACGTTTTGATCTTTTAGATCATCCAGATGGATAACATAGATGTTACCAACACGTTTTCCTTCCAGAACAATCTTGTCATTTGTGAGATTAATCACATGACAATACTTGGCATAAAACTCAACCTTTAGGCCTTTGTCACAAAATTGACTAATGCTTAATAGATTGTGAGTTAAGCCATCTACCAAAAGTACATCTGAGATTTGGTGAGAGGAATCCTTACCAACATCTCCGATTGCAGTGACTCTTCCCTTAGCGCCATCACCGAATCGCAATGTTCTGCCTTTCTTGGGCTTGAGATTTCTGAACCAGTGCTTGCTTCCAGTCATGTGCCTCGAGCAGCCACTGTCAAGGTACCACTGCTCATCGTGGTGGTGGAGCATTGCTTGATGATGTACCTGCAGTCACAAAGTTAACAGATTTAGGTACCCATTCTTTGTTGGGTCCTTGCTTGTTAGCTTTCTTGGACTTTTTCCTTCTTTTCTTAGAAGGGTCATGGTTTTGAGAGTCAGAGACCTTTTGTTTGCCTTTTTCAGAAGCACTTGCTTTCTGAGAAGTTTTACCCTTCTGAAAGGGGTTAGTCTTCTTAGACGACTTTGCTTTCTGAGTTTTCTTTTGATCCTTCTGAGGCTTATAAATTTTTCCTTTTTCCAACATAGGACATTTTTCAGAACCATGGCCACTTTTAAAACATGTGATGCACGTGCGAGGTGATTTAGTTGAAGATGGATCAATATCATTTGGTTCAAAGATTTCTTCATAACCAAGTCCACTCTTATCCTTGTAAGGTCTTTGACCACCAAGCAAGAGTGTCATCATTCTTTCACCCTTGACCATCTTAACTAAGTCAGAAGTGAGAAGCTCATTTGTCTTTTGTAATTCTATCAAAGCCAGTTCGGCTTTTTCAACAGTTACAGAAGAAATTGTTTCTAAAGCTTGATAGAGGTTGTGACTTTCAAGATATCTATTTTTAAAGTCATCTCTTTCAAGCCTTAGGTTTTCTACTTCTTGAATTAGTCTAGCATTTTCAGCTTCTAAGTGTTTAAAAGACTTTCTTAGTTTGCTGAAATTGTTAGCTAATTCGTTTGAGTCTCTCAGAAGCTCTTCATAGAGTTCTGAGATCTCATTGTATGAGTATGAGAGAGGAGGAGAGTTTGGTACCTCTTCTGACTCAGATTCTGTTTCCAGAATATAGTCAGTACCGGTCATGAAGCAGACATTAGCTTCCTCTTCACTTGCTGACTCAGAGCCTTCCTCTTCTGAGTCACTCCATGTAGCAGCCATTGCCTTCTTCTTCTTCTTGGGAATGAACTTCTTCTTTCCCTTGTTCTGAGGGCACTCCGTTCTGAAGTGGCCCTTTTCTCCACAGCCGAAACATGTGGCATCAGAAGGTTTTGACTTTCCTTTTCTAGGGGTGATCTCTTTGTCTTTGCTTGGTCTTCTCTTCCAAGCTTTCTTCATTTTCCTTACTAGAAGAGAGATGTCATCTTCATCGGAATCTGAGTTTTGATCGTTTTCAGACTCAGATATTTCTTCAGCCTTTAGGGCTTTTGAAGTCTTCTTGATCTGGCTTTTCAGAGCCAGGGCTTTCTGAGGTTTTGAGGATGAAGATGGTCCTCCAAGCAGTCCTTCAAGCTCAATCTCGTGAGTTCTGAGTGAGCCAAACAATACATCTAAACCCAACTGATTTAGATCCTTTGCTTCTTGGATCGCTGTCACTTTTGGGCGCCACTTGGCAGAGAGGCTTCTAAGAATTTTCCTCACCATCTCAGCATTGGAGTAGGTCTTTCCCAAGACCTTTAGCTGATTTATGATGTGGAGAAACCTTATTGACATGTTGTCAATGGTTTCCTCAGGTTGCATGCAGAAGGACTTGTACTTATGTACGAGCATTGATACCTTGGTTTCCTTGACTTCATCATTTCCTTCATGCAGCATGTGTAATCTCTCCCAAATTTCTTGAGCGGTGTCACACGACACAATCTTGTCGTATTCTACCTTGGGCAAGGCGCAGAGAAGAATGTATTTAGCTTTGAAGTTGAGTTGTATCTTCTCCTTCATCTCTTGAGTCCATTCGTCCTTAGGGACTCGTCTTGTATAGGTTCTGAGTGCTGGAGGTGCCACTCCTAGCTCAGCGTCTGTTGCAACTACAACATCCTCTGTAATTGTCTGCAGAGGCTGATAGTCTCCATTCTCGATCCTATCCCATAAGTCCAGACTGGTGTGCTTGATGAATAGCGTCATCCTGTCACGCCAGTAGTCGAAGCTGTCTCCGAGAAACATCGGAGGTCTGTTTATTGAAGCCCCATCTGATATGAATGCAGCTGGTGAATTCATATTTCCCTTCGTGGATCTTTTTCCTTGACACTGTGAAGTGCTCAACCCCTTAAGGACCGAGCTCTGATGCCAATTGAAAGTGTATGTGTGCACGAGAAGGGGGGGGGGGTTGAATCGTGCAAGTTTTAAAAATTACTTCTTAAAACTTTTACTTAGAAAGCTGTTTTTACTCAGAAGGTAGGACTGAGAGTTTGCAGCGGAAATTGCTTTCTGAGAAGATTAAGTTTCTGAGAACTTAGTCTTTCTGAGAAAGTTCCTTTCTGAGGAATTTTAAGAAAATGACTTAAGGTTTGAGTTTCTTAAAAGCTTTCTGGTTTAGATCAGTAAGGTTTTCACGAGACCTCTTAATAAGACTCGTGGTAGAGTTTTTCTCAAAGATTTATGCAAGTAAAGAGCAAGGGAGAAAAGCTTAACACAAGGAATTTTATACTGGTTCGGTTATAACCAACCTACTCCAGTCCTCAACCTTCAGTTGAGAGTTCTTAGATATTTTTCTTAATGTGCCTTCCCAGACAACACTGCCTTTACCAAGTAAAGGACTTCCACCACTTCACAACCCGAAGTGGATTTCCTTGCCTCACACTAGAGGACTTCCTTGCCTCCAACACTAGAGGACTTCCTTGCCTCACAACACTAGAGGACTTCCTTGCCTCACAACAGAGGACTTCCTTGCCTTAAACACTTAAGGACTTTGAACTTTGCCTCAAACACCAGAGGACTTAAAACTGCCTTCAGACAACGAAGGACTTAGCGTTTTTCGGAAGGTTGTTTTTGATTCGAAAACCAACTACTAAGATTAAGTTACAAACTTAATTTGACCCTTAGTAGACTTCTAGATTTAACTTACAAATGTAAGAATTTACACCAATTCAGAACTAGAAGATTTTGCAAAGTTAGAAGAACAATTTTTGTAAAAAATTGTCTTTCTGAGAAAGTTCTAAGTTTTTGCAAAATGATTTTCAATTCAACAGAGTTTTTGCACGTTTAATCCCTTCTGAGGCGACAGTGTTCTTTCCTCAGAAACATGTTTTCACCTTCTGCGCTTCTGAGACATCCTTTCTGATATCTTTTGGCGCTGTGATTTTATCAATTTGTCTCGAGGCTACTTGATGTTTTGTCTTGGTCTTTGCTCATGGTATTGCAATAATTTAAAGCTTTCTGAGACACTTAGCGCACATATTAGCAAAACCTTAAGTAAAATTTTTATACTTATGGCTTACCTTGTTATCATTAAAACTTTCATAACTCTAAGAGAATTATGCCTAATTCTCTCAGAAGGGTTCTGGAGCTTACAGCTCTATGTTATGCGAAAATACTATGTAGAAGATAAAGATAGAGAGATTGCACACAGTAAGTTTTTATACTGGTTCGGCAATGTGCCTACTCCAGTCCTCAAGCTTCACTTGAGATTTTACTAATCACCTCCTCCAAAGACTTGAAGGATTTCTGCCTCATCACACCACTGGGGACTTCTTACACTTCACACCTGAAGTGACTAACTGCACCTCAGCCTAGAGATAACTTTCTTGCCTTCAACACAAAAGGTCTTTCTACCCTGCCTTGAACCTTCAAGGACTTCTGCCTTCACAACTAGAAGGACTTGTACAAACAGTGAATTGAAGAGATTCTTGTGATTCTAAGAATCAAATAATAACTTAGATGCAACTAAGTTTTGCTCTTATTTGATCTTCAAAGCTTAACTTGCAAATGCAAGGATATTCAAATTGTTCTTAACTAAAACCTTACAAATTACCCCTAAATGTATATGAATTCGAGTACAAATAGTTGTTAGGATTTTTGACTGAGTTTCGGCTTTTTTGTTTTTGATTCTCTTGATATTCTTATCAAATGATGGGGTATTTATAGGCATCCAAGTCCACTTCCAAATAAGGAAATATTGAACTTGACTTTAATGCTTGAGCTCATGCTTCTATGCGCCTATGCTTGCTTAAGCTTGCTTGAGCTTGAGCTTGCTTGAGCTTGACCTTGCTTGAGCTTCCTTGGTGTGCTTAGCTTGTTCTTCTATCACCAAACCTAGGTGATTAGCTATGCTTGCTAGGTAGCTTTCCTTACTAGCTTGAGCTTCCTAGATGTGTTGAGCTTGTATTTTGCTCCACCTAGAGCTAGCTTGTGTTGCAAGAAGCTTCCCTTGGTGTCTTGAGCTTATGCTATGCTCCACCTATAGCTTGCTTGTGGTGTAAGAAGCTTCCCTTGGTGTCTTGAGCTTATGTTATGTGCCACCTATAGCTTGCTTGTGGTGAAAGAAGCTTCCCTTGGTGTCTTGAGCTTATGCTATGCTCCACCTATACCTTGCTTGTGGTGCAAGAAGCTTCCCTTGGTGTCTTGAGCTTATGCTATGAGCCTCTAGCTTTAACTTGTGCTATGTGCCTCTTAGCTCCTTAAGCTTATGTTATGCGCCTCTTAGGTGCTCATTTGCTTCAAGTGTTTTGTTAATATTTTTAATACTTCATAGGTTAACCTCCTGAAACACTTGATGAAACCATTAGTATTCACAAGCAAAATTCTTATCCAACACTTAGAGATTTTTATCATTCAAAACATCTTATGACAATGTAGGGTTCTTGGAGCTAACAGATGCAACTAAGTTTGAACCTTGATGGATTTTTCTCTCAAAGAAATAACTAGCAAAGCTAGAATAAACAAATAAAGCTCACTCTTTTAAGAATTACAACCTTTTCCCAAAGAAAAATAAGAACTTGAGGTTTAGAGGTTGAAGATGAAGAGAAATAAGGATTCAATTCGACAGTGTTTTGACACTTGTAAGCTTGGGTAGTCTCTTGAATTCTTGGGCAATGAGGTCTTGTATTTATAGGGAAAATACCACCTCATTTTCGAAAATGCATGTCTTGATCTCCACCCTTGATTTGAATTTATAATCTCTTGATCCAATGGTGAGAATTCCTTGATAGGATTTGAAATTTGATCTTCCAAAAATAGAAAAATCAAATAAGAGGAAGTTTCATCTTGGCCATTGATTCAAATAATTCCCTTTAATCCAGAGGTTATTATTTGATCTTAAATATGGAAACTTTGTAACCAAGTATTTGAAATAAGGAAACTTCATCTTGGCCCTTGAATTTGAATTGTGCCTTGATCTTGTGGTGTGCATTGCTTCATCAAATTTTCACAAAATCTTGCAAAAATTGCAAGCATGTTTTGCGCCAACTTGGGAGTGGGAAAATGATAGGGTTTTTAGCTTTTCTTTCTCCATAAGTGTGTCTCCATGTTGGTACGAATTAGGATTTCACAATTTCTCATTTTTTGAAAATCCTAAAACACCAAACATGGTCTTCCAGGAAATCTTCTGTAGGTAGATTCTTGAATCTTGAATATTCTTGAATCTAGTATCTTGAGGCTTGAGATTCTTCTGGAATCTTGAGATTCTTCGGGATCTTGATAGAATCTTCGGGAATCTTCTGGAATCTTCATAGAATCTTTGGGAATCTTCTGGACTTGAAAATCTTGACAGAATCTTCTGAGGTCTTCTAACTTCGTGTAGAATCTTCGACAGAATCTTCTGGTCCCGTATGGAATCTTCTGGGAATCTTGTAGATTCATATAGAATCTTTAGGAGGCTCACAGAATCTTTTTAAAGTGTCCATAAAAATATTCTGTTACTTAAATGCAAAATATATTCTAGAATAAATTCTAGATAATTATTTTTATTTAATAATTTGCATTTAATTCTCCATACAAGATCTTTCTAAATTTCCCGCACATATATATTTCGAAATTATTAATCAAAATTGTGTAAAATAGAGATTTGATTTTGATTCCCTATTTTATATATAATTTTCGAAATATATGTATATATATATATATATATTGTACATGAATATTTAAATAGAGATATTTGATAAAGAAGATTCTCTATTTAATTTCATGTATTTTCCATAATTAACTTTTTAGGAAATCATAGAGTCTTCCAACCAAATTTTTCTTAATTAGAAAAGCTTTGACTTGGTCTTCAAAAATTAGAATAACTTGTATTCCAAGCATGTATGTTTGTGCCACTTTTTGATGGTCCATGGTGGTCAAGATGTGTCTTTTTATTTTGTCAATTAATTAGGTCCTAAAACACACTTAACAAACCATTAGTCCAACAAAATTAAAACTTTTATTTTAATTAAGAATTTTATCATTCAAAACCTTCAATGGTGAGGTAAAGGGTTCTTGGAGCTAACAATCTCCCCCTTTTTGATGATAACAATTCCAAAAAGATGCTCGACTCATTTTTATGGACACTTTAAAAAGATTCTGTGAGCCTCCTAAATATTCTATTTGAATCTACAAGATTCCCTGAAGATTCCATGCGGGACCAGAAGATTCTGTTGAAGATTCTACACGAAGTTAGAAGACCTCAAAAGATTCTGTCAAGATTTTCAAGTCTAGAAGATTCCCGAAGATTCTGTGAAGATTCCAGAAGATTCCCGAAAATTCTATCACGATCACGAAGAATCTCAAGATTCTAGAAGAAACTGAAGCCTCAAGATTCAAGATTCAAGAATTTTCAAGATTCAAGAATCAACCTTCAGAAGATTCCCTGGAAGACCATGTTTGGTGATTTAGGATTTTCAAAAAATGAGAAATTGTGAAATCCTAATTCGTACCAACATGGAGGCACACTTGTGGAGCAAGAAAAGCTAAAACCCTAGCCTGTCTCTCTCCTAAAAGTGGCGCAAAACAAGCTTGCATTTTTGCAAGTTTTTGTGAAAATTTGATGAAGCAATGCACACCACAAGATCAAGGCACAAATTCAAATTCAAGGGTTGAGATGAAGTTTCCTCTTTTCTAATTCTTGGTTACAAAGTTTCCATATTTAAGATCAAATAATAACCTTTGGATTAAAGGGAATTATTTGAATAAATGGCAAGATGAAACTTCCTCTTATTTGATTTTTCTATTTTTGGAAGATCAAATTTCAAATCATATCAAGGAATTCTCACCGTTGGATCAAGTGGTTTCAAATTCAAACCAAGGGTGGAGATCAAGGCAACATTTTCGAAATTTATAGGGTTCTTTCTCTATAAATACAAGACCTCAATGCCCAAGAATTCAAGAGACTACCCAAGCTTACAAGTGTCAAAACTCTGTCGAATTGAATCCTAATTTCTCTTCATCTTCAACCTCTAAACCTCAAGCTCTTATTTTTATTTTGGTAAAGGTTGTAATTCTTAAAAGAGTGAGCTTCTGTTGTTTATCCTAGCTCTGCTAGTTTATTCTTTGAGAGAAAAATCCATCAAGGTTCAAACTTAGTTGCATCTAAGTTCTTGATTGGTAAAAACCATATCTTTTATATAAAGTCCTTATTTTTGTAAGGCAAGAAGTTCTTAGAGGGTCTAAGGCAAGGGTAGAAAGTCCTTCGGTGTTGAAGCCAAGGATTGAAGTCCTTTGGAGTTGTCAAAGGAAGTTAGTCACCTAGTTGTGGTGCAAGTGAAGTCCTTTGTGGTTTTCAAAGGCAGTGAGTCACCTTGGTGAAGGTGCAAGTTGAAGTCCTTTGTGGTGTAGCAGAGGTAAGAAAGTCCACCTAGTTGTGGTGGTGATAGTGAAATCTCAGGTGTATCCTGGGGACTGGAGTAGGCACGTTGCCGAACCAGTATAAAGTTTCTGTGTGTGCTTTCTCTCTTCCCTACTCCTTATTATTATTGTTTTTACAATTTATCATTGCATACACAACACATATATCATTTGCGAAATCATCATCATCGTTAGACTAAGTGTTGAAGGTTAAAGCTTTAACCTTTATCATTTAGAAGAGCTTGAAAGTAAATATATTTTCAAGATCTATTATAGCCTTGTCTATATGCTAAGTTTCTGTTTATTTACTAACAATTGTTTCCGATGTGCAAGACAAGTTTACACTTGATCTTTATTTTTAAGTAATTTTTCAGAAACAGGATTTATAGTTGGAACGTGATTCAACCCCCTTTCTCACGTTTCACTACCTTCATTGATTTGATTACAAGAGAAAATATTTTCTTAAGACATAAAGCCTTAGGAAATTATTTTCAAATAAACAATATAATAGTAAGAGAAATAATAGAAGAGAAATACTAAAAAAAAGAAACTTTAATTAAATTAAAAGAGAATAAGCATAGACATGAAATAAAACATAAAAGAAATAACAAGTGCAAGAACTTTAAAAAGAACTTAAAAAGAGTTTTAAAAACATAGAAAAAGGAATTAAGCTCCCCCTAGAGCTAGATAAGTTCTTGAAGTTCTTGATCTACATTCTTCAAAGTTCTTGAAAAAGTCTTCCTTTATCTTCAATTTTCTTCTCCCCCTTTGTTTCATCAAAAAGGTCTTTAATTCTTGAGAATTAGAAGAAGATACCAAAATTCTTCAACGGTCATGTCCCCTTGAGATGTTGAACTAAGAACAAGAGAGTTGTTGAAACCGATGAAGTGTAGGATTTTTCTGACTTTCTCGTAAGGAATGCTTTCCCTGTCAACTTGAAACATTTCAAGAACTGTCTTCTTGAGAGCTTCTTGGTCAAAACATAGATACTCCCCCTTAATGAGACATTCTTCCTTTTGGTGAGGTACCATATGTTCTTCTCGATTTTCAATGACTAAAGGTATTGAACTTGAACAAAGAATATCTTCTTCTTTTTCAGAGGTATCATGCCCGAATGGAGCATCACACTTGAAAATATACTCATCCACATCAAGAGATGGGTTGTCTTCAAAAAACTTGTCAATGTCTATTGTTATCACGGATGAGAGTGGAGTAGAAGTAGAAGTAGAAGAATCACGTGTGCCAGAAGTTACCTTTTTCAACATAGGAGTGGGTGACCTCTTTTTCTCATTGTCCTTTACATCATCGGCAAAGGTTACTCTTTTTCTCTTCAAGAATGATTGATATGGAAGGTCGAGATAAGCTGTTGGACAGAAGAATTCAAATCTTGCCATGTCCATCTTTTTGTCAGCAAAAATTCGAGTGAGTAGCCTTCCATATGGAAGATTCGAATTTTTTGTTCTTGTGGAATCAATCATAAATCCAATGAGTAATCTTCCAATGTTGACCTTGACAGAGATAAGAAGAAAGAATATTAACATTGATTCTCTTGGGCTCAAGAAGTTGTTTGATTCCTTTGTAGGGAGCTACGATTCCCTAATAACTTGTAAAAGAATCTTTGCTATTGGTCGTAGATGATGCACTTTGATAGACAGAGGATGTATCTTATGATTAGTGCACAAAATCCTTGAAACATCTTCTTCATCAAGTTTTTCATCATTGAACCATCTAGCTTTGTTGGTTATGATTACACCACTATCTTCCAACTCAAAAACACGAAAGAATGTGTTTTCGGAGACATTGAAAGGATGGCTTCCAATGTTACTAACCCATCCGTAGTGATGATCCAACTGGAGAGAAGAGTAGAACGCCTTGACAGCCGTTGGATAGATTGGTTCATCCTCCATAATCAAAGAAAATAGATTCTTTTGAGTATTTAGAATGTCTTTAAGCTCTGGCATCTTTTCAAGAGTCGGTTTTTGTAAAACCTTCTCAATTGATATGTCTCTCATAAGAAAGAGTTGCTCAAATATTTCTTGTGATTGTGAGTTAGAGAATACTCTCTTTTCAGCATCCATACCATATTTTATATTGCAAACAAGGTTCATGATGCTTAAGGATCAATAGGATGTGATTGAGGTTGTGTATGTGGGTATGTATGTGTATGGTTTGCGCAAAGATGAGAAGAAATAGGAGTAGAAAAGAAAACTTGTTGTGTTAGATGGTTGAGGGATGAAAGAATATATATATGGTGTATGGAGGGGGGCTAGGGTGCGAAAATATTTGGGAAAAGACAGGGAAAATCTTAAAAAAAATTGCAAGGATTTTCCATATGAATATCTCTCAAAATACTCTTAGAAATAGGCATTATAAATCTAGAAAAAATAAACAATATTTCCCAATATCATCATTTAATTTAAATGACAATAATTTAAGAAAATAAAATTTATTTTTCAAGAGAGAAAGAGAGAGAGAAATTCGAAATATATATATGGGTAATAAAGAGGGTAAATAAAAAAGATATGATGTGGAAAATAAGGATATGTAATGATTTTTCATAAAAGATCTGTTCCACCAAATCTAGATTTACTCTAGATAATATCCATTTAAATCCAAATAGGAATAATCTTAATTTTCAATATCATTATTTAAATAATAAATAACAATATTTGAAAAAATTAAAATATATTCACCATTAATGCCAATAATGGGGCGAAAATATTGAGATATATGGGTCTTCTTGGATTTTAATTTTTCTTCCATGAGGCCCATGTGGAGACATGAGAGGCCCATTGATTTTATCAAAGCCCATAATTATTTTTGAGGCCCAATCATCTTGATACAAGTCTTTACAGCTTGCCTGAGGCCCAAAGCCCATCAGTAGTTCGAGGCCCAATTAAGGCCCAAAACCTGTATGAGGCCCAAGGCCCATACGAAAGCCCATCAACTTTTCTTCGTTACGGGTGGTCTTCATACAGTAATTAACAATACTGTACACCCGGTTTCTTCAAAAGATCTTCAGAAGGTCTTCAAATGAGGTTCAGAAAAATTTTCCGAAGCTCATATGTTTTCTAAAATAGTCTTCAAAAAGTCTTCAAACTCTTGAGACAAAACTCAAGGCCTTCAAAAAGTCTTCAAACACTTGAGTCAAGCTCAAGGTCTTCAAAAAGTCTTCAAACTCTTGAGACAAACCCAAGGTCTTCAAAAAGTCTTCTTACACTTTAGACAGGCCCAAGGTCTTCAAAAAGTCTTGAAACTTGGCCCATGATGAAGAGTGGGGGCGCAAATTAGTCTTCATAGGTCTTCAGTTGACTTTTTGTTGACTTCGGTAGTGGTTGACTTTTCTGTTGACTTCTGATTGTTGACGTGTTGATTTTTCTTCATCTTCTTGAATACTATCCAGCTTTTGGGGTATACTTAAAGCTTTTTAATTTTCAAAAAGATTTTCGAAAAGAGTTTTTAAAAGCTCTTTAGGTTAAGTAAACCTTTCAGCATGCTAAAACGATCTTCAGCTAAAGGTTTTGTAAATATGTCAGACACTTGGTCTTCCGTATTCACAAACTTTAACTCAATATCGCCTTTCTGCACATGATCTCTAATGAAATGATGTTTAACATCAATATGTTTAGATCTAGAGTGCTGAATGTGATTCTTAGTCAAAGCTATTGCACTTGTGTTGTCACACATAACGAGAATTTTATCATACCTGAGATTATAGTCAAGTAGTTGATTTCTTACCCATAAAATTTGTGTAACACATCCAGCACTAGACACGTATTCTGCTTCTGCGGTTGATAGTGCAATAGTATTTTGTTTTCTGCAACTCCATGTGATGAGTGCATCCCTAAAGAACACACAGCATCCACTGGTGCTTTTTCTGTCAACCCGGTCTCCGGCGTAATCAGCATCATAGAAACCTGTAACCACAGAGGAGATACATTTCTTGTACCAAAGGCCAAGATTAGTAGTACCTGCCAAGTATCTAAGGATACGCTTGACTGCAGTTAAGTGAGACTGTTTTGGACAAGATTGAAATCTTGCACAAATGCCAACACTTAATTGTATGTCAGGCCTAGACGCAGTTAAATAAAGCAGGGACCCGATCATACCTCTGTAGGTGCTTTCAGACACCTTTTCTCCTTCTTCATCCTTGTCAATGACTTGTGATGGATGCATCGGAGTTTTCATGGGACTACACTTATCCATTAAGAATCTTTTGAGAAGTTCTTTGGTGTACTTTTCTTGATGTATGAATGTTCCATCAGATTGTTGCTTGATTTGAAGTCCTAGGAAGAACTTCAATTTTCCCATCATACTCATTTCGAACTCCCCCTGCATTAGATCTGCAAACTTTCTACATAGAGATTCGTTAGTAGCACCGAATACTATATCATCAACATAAATTTGCACAATTAATAAATCAGAGTTATCAGTTAGAGTGAAAAGAGTTGTGTCCACTTTTCCAAGAGTGAATCCATTCGTAGTCAAGAAGCTACTAAGTCTGTCATACCAAGCTCTAGGAATTTGTTTAAGACCATATAACGCTTTAGACAGACGATAAACGTGCTCGGGATAGGTTTCATTGATAAAACCTGGAGGTTGCTTAACGTAGACCTCTTCACTGAGGACACCATTAAGAAATGTGGACTTCACATCCATTTGATATAGCTTTATTCCTTTATGAGCAGCGAATGCAAGAAGCATCCTAATGGCTTCTAGTCTTGCAACTGGCGCGAAGGTTTCGTCGTAGTCGATCCCTTCTTGCTGGTTGTATCCTTGTGCCACGAGTCTAGCTTTGTTCCTTGTGACCTTTCCGAATTCGTCTAACTTGTTTCGGAATACCCATTTTGTGCCGATAATTGTTTTGCCCTTGGGTTTCTGAACAAGCTTCCAGACTTCATTCTTCTCAAACTGTTCGAGTTCTTCTTCCATGGCTTCCACCCAACTGGGTTCATCCAATGCTTCTTGAACTGTCTCAGGTTCGATTTCTGAAATCAGTGCAGCATTAGATTGAAATCTCAAGAATCTTCTTGTTCTTATCCCATGAGATGGATCGCCAAGAACTTCGTTATCTCTAACAGCTTTGAGATCGTTTATTCCAATTTTTCTTCTTAGAACGGGTTCTTGAACTTCAATAGACTTAACCCCTTGAGGAGTAGAGGGTTCTTGAGCTACAATAACTCTTGGTTCATCTCCCCCTGAATCGGGTGATCCCTTCATAACTTGATGATCATCTTCTTCAATAGGTGTTTGATCATGGCTTTCACAACCTTTGGTTGAGATAGTTAGATCCTTCAATCTTTCTTCGATGTCATCAACATTATGTTGAATATCTTGCTTTAGTTTCTTGATCTTCTCCACTCACATCAATGTAAAGGCTTCACCTTTGGATCTTTTCCTTAGCACTTTAATGTAACTCCCCCTAGGTATGTGCATCCTTCTTGATTAATCAAAAAGTTTCAACCTTTGGTATCCATAGACATGGTTTGACCAAAAAGATTTCACCTTTGTGATTCTTGATGCTTTTAAACAAATGTTGAGGGTGAAATAAAATTGTTAGGACAAGGAAAAAGTTAAGGTGAGGATTGTGTGTATAGATGATGCGTTTGGAGGTTTAAGAGAGTTAGGAGATGGGTTGTGAGAGTTTGGTTATGTGTTAAGGTATAGGGGAGGTTATGCACGAAAAATATGAGATGAGAAGGGTTTAGGTAGAGATATTTGTAGAGAGATTGACTCTTAATATGTTTTCGCGGAATAGGCTTGTCCATATGACACTAATCAATGTTTTCATCATAACTTGAGTTGTAGACATCAGAATTGAGTGATCTTTGCCTTGTTGGAAAGATAAGATCAAGATCTACAACTTTTATTCACATGAGAGGCTCAAAATATTTCATTTCAAAGTCCAAAGATTTTCTTCAAATGCGTGAACAATTCTTTAAGCTTGTTGATTTTAGGTTCTTGCGCCTATGATGATTTGATGAGTGCTTCTGTGTGGCTAGCATCCCTTGGCACCCATATGACCTTTGTGTGGCTTTCCTATAATAGCCACCATGTATCCACCACTCCTCATGGAGGTGGTGATGTTTCCTTTAGTGATGTACCTGCATTCACAAAAAGAGACGTTTTTGGTACCCATACCTTCTTGTGTCCTTTCTTGTTAGCCTTTCCAGCATCTGGTTTCAGCTTTTGAGACTTCCACGTCCTTTTAGGTTTTCCCTTCCATGTGCCACCTGTAACACCCGGACTTCTATTAGGTTCTAATTAAGTGAGATTAAGGGTAATTGACCTTGGTTGGAATTTAATTGAGTTTGGGTGGACAAGTTTCTTTTAGTAAATCATTATATGTTATGTGATCTAAGTGTATGTATATGTGTTATATGATTTATGTGTGTGTTCATCATGTGCTATGTGATTTAGGTGTATGTTCATGTGTATTCATTTTATGTTGGGTGATTTAGGTGCATATATGTGTTTTAATTGATGTTTAGATGATGCATGATGTAAGGAATGATGTATGGATGTTATTTATAGCACGAGGTGGGACGTTTTTGAGGTGCTTTGAGGCTATTTGGTAGCCTTGTGATCGATTACCACGGGATGGTAATCGATTACAGCCCTTTGGTCTTCATATCAGGGCATTTTTGCTGTCGGTAATCTATTACATCCTGTCTGTAATCGATTACGGTAATCGATTACATCTTGTCTGTAATCGATTACGACGTGCGCAGAGTGCGTTTTTAGTACGTTTTAAGTGTCGTTCGGGCCCCACGATGACTCTAAACCATATATAACTGAGCCACCACGTGAGAAACCCTAATCCTCACTTCAGAAACACTCCAAACACTCTCTCTAATCCTTGTGCCTCCATTGTTCTTCCTCTCTCACAAGAACTCAAAGCCATAACCATTCCAAATCACGAAACTCACATCAAACCTTACCCGTTCACGAAACCGATCACATAATTGTAATCCTCACACAAAGATACACCCTTCTACCGATTGCAATTCATCAATAGGATTCATATTCTTCACCGGACCGTTCGTGGGTCTAGAGAGAGAAAGCTAGAACGAGGGTTTCACCGGGATAGGATTATCTCTACGTTTTTATTTGAATTTCTTCAAGAGGTAGGGGTTCTAGGCATTCTTTATTCTCTGTAATTTCATGCTTGATGATGTGTTTTTGATGAGATTATTGTTGTTGTTCGTTTTTCCATTAAGGTTCATGAAAGGGTTATGTCTTACGAAATTAATTTCAAAGGAAAGGGGTTTTATCAATTGAAAAGTGTTTCTAATCATGTTTTATCAATGAGTTTTCATGAACCTATGTTTTCTATTGATTGGGATGATTATAGATTAAAGTTTTAGCCATTGGCTTGTGAAAAACGTGTTTTAGAAACTCTAGAATCTGAGTTTTCACGTTCGTAATCGATTACAGGAGGTTCGTAATCGATTACGAGCTGAGAATTTCCAATCGTGAGTAAACATGGCTCTCTGGTAATCGATTACAAGGTATGTGTAATCGATTACTGTAATCGATTACAAGGTATGTGTAATCGATTACTGTAATCGATTACAGCCCCGTTGTAATCGATTACAGCACTGCAGATTTTACGAAAATTAACCGTTTTGACCCTGTATGTACCCTATTGCAATCTACGACTTGTATAAGTGTTATATATGATTTATGCATGATTTATATATGATTATATGAGCTGTTAAATATGTCTATATGTTATTATAATATAAAAGTACGATTATATGATAATATATGTTACGTATGATTTATGTATGTTTAAATGCTATGAGGTAAATATAATTATTGTATGAGATATATATGTTATACTGAGTATATGTGTTGTTTTTATGATGAGTTAAATTGATGACACGATCATATGATTTATATAATGATTAATGATGAGATATATGTGATGAATGTTATATGCCTATGATTATGTAATGTTAAAGTTTAATAACCAAAACGCGCTCAGTGACGCTATGTTAAAACGTCACGAGGTGACGCTATGTTAAACGCCACTGGGTGGCGCTATGTTAAAACACAGTAGCCTTCAAAAGGGAAGGTGAATTACCCCCTCTCCCCATTAGTTTAGGATGAGCTCATGCCTAGGGGCCGGTAATGTGGAGCATAGGACAGGAGGGCGGCTATGACTCATAGTTAAAGAAAGATAGAGATGCTTAACATGTTAATATGTATATTCTTTATGATGTATTTATTGTACATGAGTTGAGGGAACTAGCACACTACACAAAGACTTTTAATTATGATATGTTATATGTATTAAATAAAATGAACAAGACGCACTTAGGTAAGACGTTCCGGGAAAATATTATTTTAAACTTATATTTGAAATGAACTCATTCGTACTTCACTTATTTCATAATTAAACCCGGGGCGGCTTCCTCTACTGAGATACATTATGTACTCACCCTATGTTTTCCCCCACCTTTTAGAGGAGCAGACAGAGCAGGATGTCGGAGCACACGAGGAGTCCGTGCAGACTTAGTTATGACATAGTTCATAGATATCAGAGACATGTTTTATTTCCTTATCAGATGTTATGATTTTTATGCTTCCGCTACGTTTATTCATTTATTATGTTTTCTGAGTCCGGACCTCTGTTAGCCGGCAGCTATTTATTTACTCGTATTTATGGTGGAGTCTCATAGGTCACAGTTTTTGGCTTATGGGGTGAGACCTAGTATTTATTTCATGTTTGTTACTTGATGGGAGTTATTTATATGATGAGGTAATTTCAATAGATGTTTGAATCGCTTATATTATCGCTTACTATATGCGCAAAGCCCTTATTTTCTATTCCGCGAATGTTTACGAAAAATCTACTCCCACCTATTTTTCGCGTATTATATTTTAAATATAAAGATAAAACATGATAGCATGAGGTAACCCTTATGAAATAGCCTAAAATGACTTAAGCGTTAAGGGCTATCTAGTAGGGTGTTACATTTTGGTATCTGAGCAGGTCTATCCTACAGGGCTTGGGGTAATGGACCTGTTATGCTATTTCTGCATGTCACGTTAGTTATGTCATGCATATAACCTCTTATGTGTCTTAGTTATGTGTTGAGGTGCATGATCGTTTTGCTAGACTGTCAGAGTAATTGTGCATGCTTAGCATTGATATGGAGCCTGATCAACTCGATGTTCATTGTTTTGTGTGCACAGGGACATGGCACCTAGCAGACGTAATAGGGATGACGCTGAAGACCACGAAGAGGAAGGGCAGGAGAATAGTGTGACTCCCGAGGCTTTCATGAAGATGGCCAAGGCCATACACCGCATGGTGGACCACATGACCTAGAAGCATACTACTCCGCCTACAGCACCACCTGCGGGTAACGGCAATGGCAGCTCACACTTTGCTGATTTTAAGATGGCTAATCCCTCTCCTTTTCTCGGCACTACGAACCCTTCTGAAGCCGAGGATTGGCTGAGAGGTATCGAGGATATCTTCACCGTGGTCCAGGCACAGAGGTTTAGAAGACATGGTTGGCCACATTCATGCTACAGATGGAAGCACGCTCTTGGTGGAACGACGCTCGTCGCGCTTCTGATGCGGCGGGTGTAGCTATCACATGGGACATGTTTAAGGACATGTTCTATGAGAAGTACTTCTCGAAGACTGTTCGTCAGGACAAGGAAATGGAGTTCCTTGATCTCTGTCAGGGCACCATGACCATACTCGAGTATATCGCCAAGTTCGTGGAGCTCATTCAGTTTTCAGAGATTTACCAGGCGAACCCGAAGGAGAGCTGGAAGTGCATGAAGTTATGTGCTGGATTGAACTAAGATATCAAGAGGATGGTTAAGCATATTTAGATTAAAGACTACAACGATATCGTGGAAACCTGCAGGATTGTAGAGGAGACGAATCGTCCAGTGGCTCCACAGAGGGTCGAGACTCAGAGGAGGGGTGCGGCGCCTCAGCAGACCAGCCACCCCGCCCTTGCTCGCTTTTCAGCCATATGGCCAGCCACCTAGGACCCAGTCTCAGGCTCGACCACCCCAACAGCAGCAGCAGCGCCCAGCCGCAACGGTACCCCGGGCACTACCCGCTCTGCCACCATGTGCCATGTGTGGAAAGCTTCACACTGGGTTGTGTCGCCTCAGTCAGAACGTTTGTTATCGCTGCGGCAAGTCAGGCCATTATGTCAAGGATTGCAAGTGGATGGGATTCCAACCGTCTTCCTTCTCTAGGCCACAACACCAGGGGCGTGTGTTCATAGTCTGTGCAGAGAACGCAGAGCGATCAGGCGATCTCATCGGGGGTAAGCGTTTATGTTTTGCTTGTTTGATTTCTTATGGTGATGACTAGCCTTAATCATCATTGTTTGGGACCCATTTAGTACGAGAGTACGGTGGGAATCGTGTGATGCATGTCTAGGCCTGACGCTGAGCTACTTGTAGTTTTGCTAAGGTCTGGTTGAGGTGAGTTAAGGATAGTCGGCCTTAGTTAAAAGTTGACTGCCTTGGCTAGTTAACCACGGATGGTTGCTCATCTCTGGTTGATCTTGACCTCCATATGTTTTCCTGTGTGATAATCACACCTTTGTTTTGTTTATAAAACGAAGAGAAAAGTGTTTTCGAAAAGAGTTTTACACACGAACTAAAGATCTGTTTCTAGACTTGTTTTCGGCTCATGTTTTCAAAAGGAAGTTTTGCGAAACGTTTTCAATAAACAAGAGCATTTTCGCTTCGACCTCTTTCACAGCCTCGGTGGGATTACCCTTAAGAAAGTTTCACCCCTTTAGTCGGACCCTTACACCTTTACTAGGTTTCCGTTACTGCCAACCACCAAACACATTTGTTGACCATGTTATGTCTCACTCCTATTGCTTTCAGTATAGAAGGAAACCTTACCTACCCATACCGTTGCACGACCCTAGAGAGAGACCACACTCCCTATATATATAATGCACCCACGCAAACCCTACCACTACAAGCCACCACATATGATCCAACTCTACCGAACCTTAGGATCCGTTAGTCTCCCAAACACCACATGCCGTTAGTGAGACCTAAGGGAATCCTCATGAAGCCACGTGAGAGATAGTTCTATCGTGCCCCATCATGTCGTCGTGAGCACATTCCTCCTATTGGCTTTGGATGTACGTCGGAGATGTTTACGCCCCTTCTTTTGCTTTTGTTTTCGAAGTGACTGCGAAAGTTTATTAAAATGACGTTTTGAATTCAACCCTGGTTTTAGAAAATGATTTCATACCCCATCTGCCTTGAGGTACGTAGTTCCTTAAGGCCCTTTTTACAAATCGTTTAGTTGCGAACTTGAGAATCGTTTTCATGTTGTTTGAAATTACCTTGGGGATCTCTTACTATGCTGGTTGTGATTATGAGTCGTAGGGTCCAATGTGTTTTTCTAGTTTTGAGGGTATTAAGATTATGTGTTTTGGGCATGGGTAGATGAATTCTAAAGTAACGATATAATATAAGTCGAAAGAAGTTTTCGAAAGCGATTTTCTTTTATGTTGATAACGCGGTTTTTACCAACATTTTATACCCTTAATTTGGATAATTGTATGCAATTCTTAGCTCTATTTTTGCCTCTTTATTGTATTTAATTCAACTTGAAATTAATCTGAGCTTAATAGAAATAAAGGCTAAAATAACAAGTTTTATGATGTTTTTACAATTCAAGGATGACCTTTGCACTCGATCTTGGATATTTCGTATTTTTAGTGCAGGTCACAGGTATTATTGGAGCTGCAGACATCAGGAACTGAGCAAGAAGCGGAGCAGTGGATTTCGGAGCAAACATCGAGTGCTCCAGCGCCTGTAGCGCGCCCCAGCGCGCGTGGCTCATTTAAACCAGTCACGTGCACAACGCTGGTGCTCCAGCGCCCGTAGCGCGCGCCAGCGCCGCGCCGCAACTCTGTCACAGCAGAAACCCTAATCTGCACGAGTTGGAGGCCCAATTAGCTAGGGTTTGGAGGCTGCTCACTCTATTTAAAGAAGGCTAATGCATCAGAAACACACACTCTCTACTATCACTTCTTCAATCCCTATTTTCTTTCCATAGTTAGAGTTATTTGTCTTTCAATTAGGATTTCCGTTTTCCTAGTTTAGCTCTAGCTCCGTCTTTTACATTTCAACGTTATTCGTCCAGCCCTTTTGGGTTTTGTAAGTTACTCTTTCTATTATTAATCCAGTTATTCGTTTTTCCATCTTGCCAACTTGCATTTAATTTCTTTTAATTGCTTGTCTTTAATTCATTGCCATGAGTAGCTAAATTCCTTGGTGGTTTATGTGGGTGTGAACATCATTGGGGTATTTTGAGGCTCTGGTCTTAATCTTGCATAAGTTTTCATTATCAACCCTTAACATGTAATTTGAGATCTTAAGTTATGTGTTTAACCCCTTGTCTTGGCTTACTCGATTGAGTTGGCTATTTCTTGGGCATATGTTTATGTGTTAGTTGATTAATTGATGCATGGCATATTAGGAATTGGTAATGAGTAATTCATTGGCTGATTAGTCTCTTTAATTAGATTAATGTGATTGACTTTAATAATTGTTGAGAGTGGAACTAAAGGTGAGATCTCACTAATTAATCCCATTATAGGCAATTAATCATTAGAATCACAACAAAGGAGTTAGATCTAACTCCGGTGTAATTAATCAACTCATGCATTCTTTTGTAGCCAATGATTGACACCCTAATGAATGTTCCACCCCCATAAACTGCTACTTTTATTATTATTATTATTATTTTATTTCTAATTTAATTAACTTGCACACAAAAACCCCCCAAATCGTGACAACTCTATCATACAACTAGTCTTGTGCATTACTTTCTTAGTCATTCCTTGTGAGAGACGACCCTGGTTTCCACTAAACTATATTAGGGGAACTTGGTTTAAAAATAATTAAATTTATGAGTGCCACGACAGCACGCATCATATGTCCTGTGAGAACTTATGTGATTAAAGGCCGTAGGAGTAAAGGTAATGTGTTTTTATTAGAGTGGGGGTGAGAAACCTAAAATTTATTTTGAGAGACTAGAATTGCCTTTAATCGCAAAGTGAAAAGGTTTCGAGCTTTATGATTAGTTTGAAGATAAAGTAAACATGTTTTGAACTACTAGGAAATTGGGAATTAACTTGGGTTTTCAAAGATTCCTAAGACGATGTTTTCGAAATAAAGATGAAGCTTTTCAAGGAAAACATTGGTGTTGGACCATGGACCCTAAGGACATAAGGATCAACATGCCTTGTAAGATTATGGAATCATTCTTTTATAAAGGAAAATGTATTTCGTTTACAGTTATGTTTATGCAATATATGTTTGTTTGTTGAACTTGTCTTCTTTGATTTGTTATGGTTTTGTGTTTTGGCCCTACCCAAAAAGGTGTGTTGGTTTTCTTGTGCATGGCCACTGATGTGGTTTGTTTTCCGCACGACCTGTTCGCTCGGGTTAGATGCTTGCATGTAAGCCTTCCCTCGAGCCTTCATGAGGGTAAGAGTCGTTATGTCTTATGTTGTTTTGGTGCTAGAAGTGTCGAATTTCGAGGACGAAATTCTTTTTAAGGAGGGGAGAAATGTAACACCCGGACATTTATTAGGTTCTAATTAAGTGAGATTAAGGGTAATTGACCTTGGTTGGAATTTAAATGAGTTTGGGTGGACAAGTTTCTTTTAGTAAATCATTATATGTTATGTGATCTAAGTGTATGTATATGTGTTATATGATTTATGTGTGTGTTCATCATGTGCTATGTGATTTAGGCGTATGTTCATGTGTATTCATTTTATGTTGGCATATATCTGTTTTAATTGATGTTTAGATGATGCATGATGTAAGGAATGATGTATGGATGTTTATAGCACGAGTTGAGACGTTTTTGAGGTGCTTTGAGGCTATTTGGTAACCTTGTAATCGATTACCACGGGATGGTAATCGATTACAGCCCTTTGGTCTTCATATGTGGGCATTTTTGCTGTAGGTAATCTATTACATCCTGTCTGTAATCGATTACCGTAATCTATTACATTCTGTCTGTAATCGATTATCGTAATCGATTACCACGATGGTAATCGATTACGACGTGCGCAGAGTGCGTTTTTAGTACGTTTTAAGTGTCGTACGGGCCCCACGATGACTCTAAACCATATATAACCGAGCCACCACGTGAGAAACCCTAATCCTCACTTCAGAAACACTCCAAACACTCTCTCTAATCCTTGTGCCTCCATTGTTCTTCCTCTCTCTCAAGAACTCAAAGCCATAACTGTTCCAAATCATGAAACTCACATCAAACCTTACCCGTTCACGAAACCGATCATATAACTGTAATCCTCACACAAAGATACACCCTTCTACCGATTGCAATTCATCAATAGGGTTCATATTCTTCACTGCACCGTTCGTGGGTCTAGAGAGAGAAAGCTAGAACGAAGGTTTCACCGGGATAGAATTGTCTCTACGTTTTTATTTGAATTTCTTCAAGAGGTAGGGGTTCTAGGCATTCTTTATTCTCTGTAATTTCATGCTTGATTATGTGTTTTTGATGAGATTATTGTTGTTGTTCGTTTTTCCATTATGGTTCATGAAAGGGTTATGTCTTACGAAATTAATTTCAAAGGAAAGGGGTTTTATCAATTGAAAAGTGTTTCTAATCATGTTTTATCAATGAGTTTTCATGAACCTATGTTTTCTATTGATTGGGATGATTCTAGATTAAAGTTTTAGCCATTGGCTTGTGAAAAACGTGTTTTAGAAACTCTAGAATCTGAGTTTTCGCGTTCGTAATCGATTTCAAGAGGTTCGTAATCGATTACGAACTGAGAATTTCCAATCGCGAGAAAACATGGCTCTCTGGTAATCGATTACAGCCCCGTTGTAATCGATTACAGCACTGCAAATTTTACGAAAATTAACCGTTTTGACCCTGTATGTACCCTAATGCGTTCTACGACTTGTATAAGTGTTATATATGATTTATGCATGATTTATATATGATTATATGAGCTGTAAAATATGTCTATACGTTATTATAATACAAAAGTACGATTATATGATAATATGTTACGTATGATTTATGTATGTTTAAATGCTATGAGGTAAATATAATTATTGTATGAGATATATATGTTATACTGAGTATATGTGTTGTTTTTATGATGAGTTAAATTGTTGACATGATCATATGATTTATATAATGATTAATGATGAGATATATGTGATGAATGCTATATGCCTATGATTTTGTAATGTTAAAGTTTAATAACCAAAACGCGCTCAGTGACGCTATGTTAAAACGTCACGAGGTGACGCTATGTTAAAACGTCACGAGGTGACGCTATGTTAAACGCCACTGGGTGACGCTATGTTAAAACACAGTATCCTTCAAAAGGGAAGGTGAATTACCCCTTCTCCCCATCAGCTTAGGATGAGCTCATGCCTAGGGGCCGATGATGTGGAGGATAGGACAGGAGTGAAGGTGTATTTGTGCACGAGAAGGGGGGGGGGTTGAATCGTGCAGGTTTAAAAATTGCTTCTAAAAAGTTTTCTTAGAAGGTTGTTTACTCAGGAGGATGTATTGAGTGTTTGCAGCGGAATGACCTTTCTGAGAAGGTTAAGCTTCTGAGAGCTTTTACCTTTCTGAGAAAGTTCCTTTCTGAGAATTTTCTGAAAGTGTTTTAAGATTAATTTCTCTTAAACTCTTTCTGATTTTAACTTAATAAATTTTCACAGTTATGATTAAGTTAAAAACGTGTTTATTAGTTTCCTTAGAAAGTAAGAGTTGAAGGAAGAAAAGCTTAACACAAAGAGATTTTTATACTGGTTCGGTTTTAACTAACCTACTCTAGTCCTCAGCCTTCCGTTGAGAGTTCTTTAGATATTCTTCTTATAGTGCCTTCTCAGACAACACTGCCTTTACCACGTAAAGGACTTTCACCACTTCACAATCCGAAGTGGGTTTTCTTGCCTCCAACACTAGAGGACTTTCCTTGCCTTAACTAAATTAAGGACTTTATCTTGCCTCACTACTGAGGACTTTGCTTGCCTTAAACACTTAAGGACTTTAACTTGCCTCAAACAATCGAGGACTTAAAACTACCTTCACACACGAAGGACTTAACGTTTTTCGAGTTGAGTTTTGATTTCGAAAACAACTACTAAGATTAAGATACAGACTTAGTTTTCTCTTAGTAGACTTCTAGATTTAACTTACAAACGTAAGAATTTACACCAATACAAAGCTAGAAGATTTTTCGCAAAGTTAGAAAAACAGCTTCGGAAAAATGTCTTTCTGAGAAAGTTGTGTTTTCGCAAATAATGATTTTCAATTCAGCAGAGTTTTTGCACGTTTGATCAAGAGTTTTTGCTCAAAAATTTCGTCCCAATGCTCTGGAATTGAAGTCATATATATAGGCATCAAAGAGCCGCGAAATCAGAAGCTTTCACTTTGCTGATGTGGCTGTCTTTGGCTCAGAACGGCTCCCTGCAACAGTCAGCGCGAAATGAGGAACTTTCTGACTTGTACAGTGCGCGTGTTCCCACTTCCTTTTGCTTGCTGTTTCGAGCTTTCTGAGTGTTGATGCTTCATCCATTGAGTCTTGACACTTGGTTGCTTCTGAGTCCAACTTTCTGAGAGTTGTACGGACTTCTGAAGCGAACCTTCTGAGGGAAGACCCTTCTGAGAGCCACCAGTCGCAAGGTCTTCTGAGACCCTTCTGAGGCGACAGTGTTCTTCTCTCAGAACTGCACTTTCACCTTTGCGCTTTCTGACTATCCTTTCTGATGTCTTTTGCGCCATGTTTTCTTCTTGTAATTCATAAGGTTACTCGTTGCTTGTCTTGATCTTTACTCATGGAATTGCAAAAATTTAAGCTTTCTGAGACACTTAGCACACATGTTAGCAAAACCTTAAGTAAAATTTTTATACTTATGGCTTACTTTGTTATCATAAAAACCTTCTATCTCTCTAAGAGAAATATATCAATTTCTCTCAGAAGGGTTATGGAGCTTACAATCTCCCCCTTTTTTATGATAACAACTTACGTCTTAAGATAATAATTTTGCTTAAGTTCTGAAGTGTTTCTGATTAAGTTCACCACTTACTCAGAATGCACTTTTGCTTTCTTAGAAACTAACTTAGCTTTCTGAGAGAAGGCTTTGTTGTTTTCTTAGAATGCTTTGATAATCAACAGATAGATATGCAATGTATGAGTACTGTTTTAGATTATCAAATATAGCATGTATTTCTTGATGAGTGAAATATGATTTTTAGAAATACCAAGCTATTTAAGAACGAGAGATGCCAAAACATGAATGATATTTCATTAAAATTCAAATGGGTTACAAACAAAATTTTTGGCTCCCCCTAAATCTGTTACTCTCCTAATTCCTAGGTACTCCCCCTAAATCCTAGGCCTAGTTGTTTATATAGCCAAAATATTATCTATTTTTCTTCTCCCCCTTTGTTACATCAAAAAGGGTGGCTAACATAAACATCATCATGGACTTAGAGCTGCTATCTTCCTAGCTATAAAGCGGAGAAGCTTGCACATTTCCATTTGAACTTCAGCTTGATCCGCGCCAGGTGGGCATTCTGGAGGTATGCCATCAGAAGAAGTGGTAGGAGGAGGAGGACGCGAAATTTCAGCTTCAAGAACAGCATCCATGAACTCCAATCTTTGTTTTTCAGAATTCCCTTCTTCTTCTTTCTCAGTTTCTTCGTCAGCTTTATCCTTAACTTCTTCTTCAGCAGGGATTTTGAAGGTACACATCTCTGGTGAATTTATTTCTGACCTCTCCTCCTGAGAGCTAAATTCACTTATCGTGTCTGATACAGAGGGAGTTAGACCAAACTGAGGAGAAGGAATCTTGATTAAGTTGAAATAACGCTCCAAAGATTCCTTGTGTAGTTCTTGGCCAAACTGAGTTTCTTCTACGATTTCTTCAGTATCACACGATTCTGAGACATGAGAGGTGTCAGTGGCTGTTTCTGAGCAGGGCTCAGTTCTAGCAGCATTTGCCATTTTTACACGTGCTAAAATGTGGGTTTCTTTGATCTCAGATGGTTGAACAGGTAAGTTCCGATCGTCCAAAACTTTCTGAGTTTTTGACTTATCATCCATTGTATCTTTTTCTCCCAAGCACTCGTGCTTCCATTTGTGCTGAAGAGTACTTGCATCCAATTTCCTTTTTCTTCCTACGAGTTGATCAATTGATGCTTTCCCAGAGCCTTCAGTCATGATGGTTATCATAGGGTTCTTCCAAGAGACCTTCTGAGGTGTCTCAGAACCCATGCCCCTTTGTATGGAAGATGAGTGAGTCTCTTTCTTTTTCTTCTGTTTTCCATCAGAAGAGTTGGTTGCCTTACTCATGTTCTTATTCTCACTGAAAGCATCCACTTAAGGATGGGTTTAAGGTTTGAGTGAGAAAAGGGAGGGATGAGGGAAGAGAGGTGAGGTGAGGTGAGGTGAGAAGAGAATTTTGACAGAGTTTGGGTGAGATTTTAAGAGCAAATATCAATTCTGGAACAAGGCTGTAAGATTCTTATAGAGCAGGTAAGAACTAGCCGTTGCAGAATTTAATTCAAAAGTTACCGTTTGGTAACTACTTTCTCGGAAGGCACTCTTTTGAGAAAGGTGGTCTTTCTGAGAGTATTTCCTTCTGAGAGGTTGTTTAGAAGACTACCTTTCTGAGAGGTAGGTCTTCTGAGACATGAATTTTCTCAGAATATGTTTTCTGACATTTAGCTCAGAAGTTTAGCTTTAACCTATCTGCCTCAGATTCTAAGCTTAGGATTAATAGGAGTTTCTAGGAGGATAATTTTCAGAGTTTTAACTATTTAGAAACGTCTTAGATTAAGAAGTCCTTTCAGAACATTAAAACGATCCTCGGGTAAAGGCTTTGTGAATATATCTGAGATTTGATCTTCAGTATTCACAAACTTGATTTCCACATCGCCTTTTTGCGCATGATCCCGAATAAAATGATGTTTTATATCTATGTGCTTGGATCGTGAATGCTGAATAGGATTCTTTGCTAAGTTAATTGCGCTAGTATTATCACAAAGAATAGGAATTTTCTCATACCTTAATTGATAATCTCGCAATTGGTTCCTTATCCAAAGCATTTGAGCACAGCAATTTGCTGTTGATACATATTCAGCTTCTGCTGTTGATAGCGCAATTGTGTTCTGCTTTTTGCATGACCATGTAATTGAGCATTGTCCAAAGAAACAACAGCATCCACTTGTACTCTTGCGATCAATCCTATCTCCAGCATAGTCAGCATCACAGTATCCTACAACATTGGAGGAACAACCTTTCTCGTACCATAAACCAAGGTTAGTAGTTCCAATCAGATATCGCAAAATTCTTTTAACGGCAGTTAAGTGAGATTGCTTAGGCTTTGATTGAAATCTAGCACAGATGCCAACACTCAGTTGAATATCTGGTCTAGAAGCAGTGAGATAGAGAAGAGAGCCTATCATGCCACGATAGTTGCTTTCCGAGACTTTCTCACCATCTTCATCCAAGTCAATTACTTGAGAAGGATGCATGGGAGTGCTCATAGGCTTGGCTTTATCCATCAGAAACTTCCTCAGAAGTTCTTTGGTATATTTCTCTTGATGTATAAAAGTCCCTTCTGACTCTTGCTTGATTTGCAATCCTAGGAAGAACTTAAGTTCTCCCATCATGCTCATCTCAAATTCACCTTGCATCAGCTTGGAGAATTCTTTACATAGCCGCTCATTGGTTGCCCCAAAGATTATGTCATCAACATAGATTTGGACAATCAAGAACCCAGATTCTTCTGAGAGGGTAAATAGTGTAGTGTCAACTTTCCCTCTTGAGAATCCGTTTTTAAGCAAGAAGGAGCTCAATCTATCATACCAAGCTCTAGGAGCTTGTTTTAGACCGTAGAGAGCCTTTGTAAGCTTAAATACATGTTCTGGGAAAGAATCATTCATAAAACCAGGTGGTTGCTTTACATAAACTTCCTCATAAAGGTATCCATTTAAGAAGGCAGACTTTACGTCCATCTGATAGAGTTTGAAGCCTTTGTGTGCAGCAAAAGCTAGCAACATTCTAATAGCTTCCAATCTTGCAACTGGAGCAAAGGTTTCATCATAATCTATCCCTTCTGGTTGGTTGTACCCTTGAGCAACCAATCTGGCCTTATTTCTCAAGACTTGACCATTTTCATCAAGTTTGTTTCGAAACACCCATTTAGTCCCAATGACACTTTTGCCTTTGGGTTTCTGAGTAAGTTTCCAAACTTCGTTTCTCTCGAATTGGTCTAGTTCTTCCTGCATGGCATTTATCCAGCTAGGATCATCCAACGCTTCTTCTATGGATTCTGGTTCAAGTTCAAAAACCATAGCAAGATTCGTGTAGTTCCTCCTGGTTCTCACACCACGCTCGGGATCACCCAAGACTTCATTCTGAGAGACGTTTTTCAAGTCTCTTGAACCTTTATATCCTTGAGGAATAGGGTTCAGAGAAGGTGGCTCAGAAGGTTCTCGTTCTGAGTCATCAGAAGCTTGACTTTCTGAGAATCTAAATTCCATTGATGTTTGGGGAATAGATTCATCAGGTTCTGGAGCTTCAATGATGCTTTTAGATTTTTCTTTAGATGGAGAAGGCTTTTCCATAGATTGGAAATCATTCTCATCATCTATAAGAATTTTCTTTTTGGCTTTCTCAGAAGAGATGTTGAGTTTCTCAAACTCATCTTCTAAGTCAGCAACCTTCTGAGGCAAATCCTTACTAAGTTCTTTGAATTTAATATGGATTGTCTCTTCAACACATTGCTCCTCATGTTATAGACTCTATAGGCTTTAGAGACAGAGGAATATCCAAGGAATACTCCATCATCGGATTTAGGATCAAACCTAGCTAGTTTGTCCTTTGTGTTGAGTATAAAGCAAGAAGAACCAAAAACATGGAAATAAGATATGTTGGGTATTTTGTTCTTCCAAAGCTCGTAAGGTGTTTTCTTCAGAATTGGTCTAGACTCGATTTTGAATATAGCATGAGGTGTTTACAGCCTCAGCCCAAAAACCTTTTGAAAGCCCACTTTCTAAGAGCATTGTTCTTGCCATCTCTTGAAGGCTTCGATTCTTTCTCTCAGCCACTCCATTTTGTTGAGGAGTTCTGGGAGAAGAGAATTCGTAAGCAATGCCCAGATTTTCACAAAACTTTTCAAAAGCATTATTCTCAAATTCACCTCCATGATCAGATCGTATGGTGTGAATGTGAGAGTCTTTTTCATTTGAAACTCTTTTCGCAAAAGCTTTGAATTTTTCAAATGTTTCTTCCTTAGAAGCTAGAAAGAATACCCAAGTGAATCTAGAATAATCATCCACTATGACAAGACCATAGCGTTTTCCAGAAAGGGAAGCCGTTCTAGTTGGTCCAAAGAGATCCATGTGAAGAAGCTCAAGTGGTTTCTGAATAGAGATTCCACTTTTGCTTGGAAATGAGGCTTTGGTTTGTTTCCCCTTTTCACAGAAGTCGCAAGTTGCATCCTTCTGATACTTGATGTTGGGAAGACCCTTTACGAGTCCTTTCTGAGAGAGCTCAGAAAGAAGCTTCATATGGGCGTGACCAAGTTTCTTATGCCAAAGCCACTTGTCTTCTTGGACAGAGACAAGACACTTCACATTTTGATCCTTGAGATCATCTAGATGGATAACATTGATGTTACCAACTCATTTTCCTTCTAGAACGATCTTGCCGTTAGTGAGATTAATCACATGGCAATATTTGGCATGAAACTCAACCTTTAAGCCTTTGTCACAGAATTGACTAATGCTTAATAGATTGTGTGTCAAGCCATCAACTAAAAGTACATATGAGATTTGGTGAGAAGAATCCTTACCAACATTTCCTATGGCAGTGACTTTTCCTTTGGCACCATCACCGAATCGCACTGTTCCTCCTTTCTTGGATTGAAGGTTTCTGAACCAGTGCTTGCTTCCAGTCATGTGCCTCGAGCAGCCACTGTCCAAGTACCACTGCTCATCTTGGTGGTGGATCAGTGCTTGTTGTTGCACCTGCAGACACAAATTTCACTGGTTTAGGTACCCATGCTTTGTTGGGTCCTTGCTTGTTAGCTTTCTTTGCCTTTTGTCTTCTTTTCTTAGAGGGATTGTGGTTCTGAGACTCAGAAACCTTTTCTTTGCCCTTTTCAGAAGCCTTCGCTTTCTGAGAAGCCTTATCCTTCTGAGAAGGACTTGTCTTCTGAGAAGACTTAGCCTTCTGAGAGTTCTTAACCTTCTTAGCCCTTTTGGGCAGAGAAGTGTTTCCTTTACTAAGCATAGGGCAAGTCTCAGATCCATGTCCATCTTTGAAACATGAGATGCACATGCGATGTGATTTAGTTAAGGATGGATCAAGGTCGTTGGGTTCGAAAACTTCTTCATATCCGAGTCCTCTTTTATCTTTGTAAGGTCTTTGACCTCCAAGTAAAAGAGTCATCATTTTCCCACCATCGACCATCTTAACTAGATCAGAAGTGAGAAGCTCATTTGTCTTTTGTAATTCTATTAAGGCTAGTTCAGCCTTTTCAACAGTTACAGAAGACATTGTTTCTAAAGCTTGATAGAGATTGTGACTTTTAAGATATCTGTTTTTAAAATCATTTGATAAACCGTATTTTCATGCTAATTTCTCCTCATAACTTGAGTAATTGTATGCTCTCAATCATGCTTAAATTGGGTTCTTACGCAATATTTGATTTGCATTACCGTTTCGAGTATTAGTACCATTTTGCGTATTAATTACTCTAATTGTTGCCACTGGTGCGTTTGATATGTTTTTGTTAGTGTTGTGGCTTCTCGGGAACAGGTAATCATAGGATATGTTGGAAATTGCGTCTGGAAACCAAGGAAAGTTGACTCACTGCTCACAGCAACGCACCAACCGCCCAGGCGGAGAACACAGTGCCCAGCAGTCATGCTCGCAGAACTTCCACATCTGGGTGCACTGAATTTTGACCCACCGCCCAGGCGGTGGTGCGACCGCCCCAGCGGTCGTGCGCGAGAAGACCTAGCGCAGCAGCAGCCCAAGACAACAGCAGTTGGGATTTTTATAAATAGCCCTTTGTGCTTAGTTCTAAATATCTAGTTTTCAGTCCTCTGGCTCTTGTATGCACTCTGGTGCTGGCATTCTGTTACTTTTAGGATTTACTGTTCCTGAGCTCTCAATTCCCCGTTCACCGTCTTTGTTTTGGGCACTCTTTATTTCCAGCTTTTGCATACTGTTCTGAACATCCATTTTAATTCATCGTCTTTACTCTTCCTTATTTTCAGTTGTTGCTTTTACATTAAAACCTTGTTCTTAGGGAGAGTTCACCTTGAATCTCTCCCTCGTTTCTTTAATATAAAGTTTTTATTCAGCATTCTCTTTACTTTCTGAGCTCTTTTCAATTCAAGTTTTTAATCCTGTTCTTTTTACATTCAAGTCACTTTTAGTTCATGCCAATTTATTTATTTTGCACTCGCACTTAAATCCTTTATTTTAATCGCCTTTACTTTTGCTAATTTAATTTCCTTGCACAACAAACCAAAACCCCCCTTTTTTTACTTTTTGCTAAGTTTGAATCAACGATTGCCACACAGATTCCTTGAGAGACGACCTGAGTCACTCTTACTACTTGCTACCAAGCTTGTATTGATATTAATTCAGCAACAAAACCTTTTTTCCAAACCCTTTTCTAAATTGCTCCAGAGAACCGGAGAAATAACGACGCTCCGGTGCTCTGTCAATTTTGGCGCCGTTGCCGGGGAATCTAGGCAATTTTTTATTTAACCCGAGTATTGTTTTCTTCTTTCTCTAAAAAAGAAAAAAAAATTTCAAACTTTCTTTTCTCTCTCTCTCGCACCGACCGCCCTAGCGGTAGGTAGACCGCTCCAGCGGTCGACGCGTCTCAAAGTTTTACCTTTCTTCTTCTTCCTTCTTTCTTATAATTCCTATGGATGACTCGTTCGCAACCCGATAGCTCTCTATTCCCTTTCGACCCTGAAATCGAAAGAACCTTACGGGGTTTGAGACGAGCAAGGCGGGACGGCGAGGACGTAGGTAATCTTTTTCATACTTGTTCCCATAGTGCGGAAGTTAGTGGTCATACCCGTGTGTTTCCTGAGAGTGTTTTTGTAACACCCACTGACACACCAACTGATCCTCTTACTGACACACCTATGGCTGCGAGGAGAAATCTTACTCTGAGGGAGCTCATTGCTCCTGATCTGAATCAACCACCCTTGGGTATCATATACCCGGAGGTGGATGGGGATTTTGAAATAAAAGGGGCACTCTTCCATCGGCTCCCAAAATTCCATGGGCTTTGCAAGGGTTATAAGCACCTTGCATTCACACTTGGGCACACATGAATTTTTCTGAGGCGTGCGCCTCTAATTTTCTGGTGTAGTGCCAAAGCTCCTGGTCATTTAAAAATTTCAAATTGCAACTTCAATTTTTCTATAAAATAAAATAAAAAACTAAATAACACATAAAAATATCAAAAATTTAAATTAACTCTAAACTACTTAAATTAATTTGAAACCAAACAAAATGCTAATAAAACTAACATAAATTATTAGAAATTTATACTCAAAATTAACTAAAAATGCCAAGGCATCACAACACCAAACTTAAGGTGTTGCTTGTCCCCAAGCAACTAAAATAACTCAAAACAAAGCATAGAGACAGAGCAGAGGAATCAAGAGCAATTATTTTCAGAACTTCCACAATCAAACAGTCAGGCTAGCTCCAAACCATATGAACACATGCATTTTTAATTACTTTATACTCTTTAGAAAATCACCTTGCAATAGAGAAGACAGATCAAATTACACTTCAGATCATGTTATAAGGGTTCTTTAAAAGCTTCTATCCACCAACTATGTTTCCATCATAAATTTACAACCATGTAGTGCACTGCCATTTACAATTTTACTTTCACAGCAGATGAATCAATTTACTTAACCATTTAGGGGGTAGTGCTCTTGCATATTGATCCTTTAGGAACAAGATTTTTTACTCTAAATGCTTTGTCTCAGGGCAGCTCTTTAAAGTGAGTTTTCGATTAACGTTCCCGGTCCAGTTGGCCCAAGACGCTAGGTGATGAAGCACCTCTCAAATCTAATTACCCAAGCCTTTCCCTGGCACAATCACACCACAAGCACATAGCTAGGTTCTATAGATATTGAATGAAGATATCCCCTAACCATTGATACTCAGAGCCTTAGATAGTTTGGACAAGGCCTACCCCTCTTTGAATTGATTTATTATGATTCATTCATTTCACAGCAATTCACACAGGGACATCACACTACATTTATGCATATTAATTTTTCAACTAAGTTAGCATTTAGTCTTACTCTAAGAACCCTTATAATAATTCTCTAAAGTATTATTCTACTTGATTTCTCTAATTACTCAGTTTTATTTACAATTTCCATCTAAAATATCATGCATGTATGTCAATATAATCCTTGAGCCAACCTTAATCATTATAATCATTTCTGTTCTTATCAATATTGCACATTAATTCCATTGCTCAACAACCTAATTCAACTAAAACAAAAACACTAGCACATAAAGACAACTAACAAAGCAGAATGAATAATAGAAACTACTGAAGAAAAAAAAAGTTAGAAACTTCCCTGAGTTGGGTTGCCTCCCAACAAGCACTTCTTTAACGTCACTAGCTTGACGTATGGATGCCAGCTTAACGTGGGTCATATGATGATTCTTGTTGATCAATCTCTCCTCCAGCATGGTGCTTTAGGTTGTGCTCCTTCATGCTCACATTTCTCCCAGGCTCAACTTTACCTTTCTTGACATCTTTAAATGGTGGAGCATAGAACTCATTGTTGACATTTGTTGGCAGGAGCTCCTTATCAATCCATTGTTCGATCTTTTCATCATCAAAGGGGGAAGGAAAATCATCCCTCCTAAGCTCCTCATTCATCTTGAAGTACTCCACACACATTTGCCATCCTTCAATGAATGCATTCTTCAGTGTTTGAGGTGAGGGTTTCAACTCCAACACACATTGCTTTTTCTTCTTAACCTTTGTTGTAGCCGCAGTTTTTTTTTTCACAATAGCAATTTGTTTTAAAGGTGGTGGATCGTCAAGGGTGCTCACATTAAGCATTGAATTCTTGGATTCTTGAAATGCAATGGGGTTCACTTCTATTTTCAACACAGCATCCTTTTTTACTTGAGTTTTCATACCCCTTGACATGCAAAAAGTTACCTTTTCATCATGCACCCTTAATGTCAACTCACCTTTTTGAACATCAATCAACGCTCGCCCAGTAGCTAAGAATGGCCTTCCAAGAATGATTGGGACATCTTCACTTTCATCCATCTCAAGGACAACAAAATCAGCAAGAAGAAAGAATTTGTCTACCTTAATAAGCACATTTTCCACAACCCCATATGGAAATTTGACAGATCTATCAGCAAATTGTAGAGAAATCATGGTGGGCTTCACATTCTTTATCCCTAACTTCTTCATCATAGAGAGAGGCATCAAGTTGATGCTTGCTCCTAGATCACACAGTGCCTTTTTAATTTTAACATTACCAATTGCACAAGGAATATGATAGCTACCTGGGTCCTTTAGCTTTGGTGGCATGTTGCTTTGAATGATAGCACTACACTCCTCATTAAATACCATTGTTTCATCTTCTCGGAGTGATCTTTTTCTTAACAACAACTCCTTCATAAACTTGGCATAGCTAGGCATTTGTTCCAAAGCTTCAGCAAAAGGAATATTGATTTGGAGTTTTTTGAATACCTCTAAGAATTTGGAGAGATGCTTGTCTTGAGTTTTCTCTTGAATTCTTTGAGGGTAAGGTAGTCTTGGCTTGTAAGAAGCAACCTCTTTCTTGGGTGGCTCACTAGCTTGCTTTGCCACTTGTTCATTTGACTTTTCAGTGAGCTTTTGTTGGAAATTCTCCACCTTTGTTGGTGCCTCCACTTGAGATTGCACTTCAATGCTTCTGCCACTTCTTAAATTGATTGTCATGCATTGCTCCTTGGGGTTTGGTTCTGTATCACTAGGAAGTGATCCCAAGGGCCTTTCAGAGAGTTGCTTAGTTATTTGCCCCACTTGTACCTCTAAATTTCTGATAGAAGCCTCATGATTTTTTAAACTTGCTCTTGTCTCTTGCATGAAGCTTGAAGTTTCTTGCACAAACATAGAGGTAGATTGAGTGAACTTTTCCATGGCAATCTCCAATGAAGATGGTTTAGGGGGGTCTTGTGGAGGAATGAATGGAGCTTGATGTTGAGTTGGGGTATTGAATTGTTTTAGCCCTTGATTACCCCAACCAAAGTTAGGATGATTCCTCCACCCAGGATTGTAAGTTTTAGAATATGGATCATTTTGTTGTCTTGGAGGGTTCCCCATGTAGTTCACTTGCTCAGGTAAAGTTTCTTTGAAAAGATCACAGTCTTCATTTTTATGGGCTCCCCCACAAAGCTCACAAGATGAACTTGGAGATCCTACTGCAACAACTTGCATTTGTCCCATTTGCTTTGTGATTGTAGCTAGTTGTTGAGACATCAACTTATTTTGTGCCAACAGAGTATCCAATGTGTCCAACTCCATCACACCTCTTCTCATAGGCCTCTCATTAGAACTCATGAAATTGCTTTCAGCCATAGTCTCAATTAATTCAATAGCTTCTTCAGGAGTCTTTCTATGAAGAGATCCTCCAGCACTTGCATTAATCATGACTCTTGAACTTTGAGAAACTCCATCATAGAATGTTTGAGTTTGTAGCCAGTCAGGGATTGCATGGTGTGGACATTTTCTGAGCATCTCCTTGTATCTTTCCCATGCTTCATAGAGTGATTCTCCTTCTTTTTGAGCAAATGAGTTGATGTCATTCCTTAGCTTTGCCAGCTTCTGAGGAGGGAAGTATTTAGCTAGAAATTTACTAACTAAATCCTCCCATGTGCTGATACTCTCCACTGGCTGTGCTTGCAACCACAGTTTAGCTCTATCCCTAAGAGAAAAAGGGAAGAGCCTCAACTTAATTGCATCTGAGCTCACACCATTGCTCTTGATTGTGTCACATAGCCGGAGAAAAGTTGCTAAGTGCACATTGGGATCATCAAGAGCTCCTCCACTAAATTGTTCTTGTTGAACCAATTGAATGAGTGAAGGTTTGAGCTCAAAATTGTTTGCTTGCACTGGTGGTGGGATAATACTATTACCACACCCATTAGTAGTAGGTGTAGCATAGTCTCCCAAAGTCCTTCTTTGTCCCTCACCTCCGTCAGCCATCTCTGCTCTTTTCTTTGCTTTCCTTAATAGCCTCAAAGTCTTCTCGATTTCCGGATCAAAGTATAGAGCCGTTGGTGCTATTTTGCATGCAAAACAAACACCAAACTAAATGAAAGTGAGATACGGCACTCCCAACGTCACAGTGAAGGGAGTGCAAAGATAAAATAAATAAAAGAACAATATCTAATTTAGAAATCACTCAATTACTCTAATTGTCAGTTTCAATTAATCCCCGGCAACGGCGCCAAAAACTTGATAGGCTATCGGCAAGTGCACCGAATCGTTCAAGTAATAAAAACCAGGGTGAGTGGGTATCGTTCCCACGAGGATTAAAGAACCGAGCAAAAATTTCTTAAAGTAGATTTCTAATTAGACGAATCCAATAAAGTGTAATGGATGAACATATAATGTAAATTCAAAAAGCTACTGAATGCAAAAAGGCAGTAAAAGTTTAAGTAAAAATTCAATTGATGAAAGGTTAGGGAATCGGGTTCACGTATTTTCTGAGATTAATAAAACAATTGCTTGCCTTTAAATTTTAAAGCTTCAATTCAATGAACGAATCTTAGGTTGTCAATTCCAATTCCTTGGTAATTTAACACTTTTTCAATGAACAATCAGTCAATTCCTTGATCAAATCATTTCAAATAAAAGAAAATATTTATATTGATTCAAAAGTTCACAAAAATCTTAATTCTATTCCTAGAAATTAATCTTTTTGGCAATTTCCCTTACGCTAATTCACAAATTTATTTTCCCAAATAAACACATGAATCCAAGATAAGTTGAAAAGTGATTTTCCAATCCTCAGAACAACACAATACAAATAAGGTAATTGCTTAAATTGAATTAATAAAATTCAAAGGTTCACAAATATAAAATTAATTCATAGTAATACGATCCCCTTCATTCTAACAAAGAAATTAGTTGCTCATAATCAAAGTAAACAAAACATAAAAATTGAAGGACATTTTTAAGAACGAATAACTGAATTTATAAAAATAGCAAAGAACACAGTACGTGAAACAAAAGATAGAACAAAAGATTCCATTCTAGTCCTATTTATAAGCAAAATAATCCTAGAATTCAAATTGTTCCAATCCCTAAAACAAAGGGAATTAAGTTTAAAGAGATATGAAAAGATTTTCATTTGAAATGATCATGGATCGTGCGGCACAAATTGAGGTGTCAGCAGTTAAGGTGAGGCGCGACACTTCAGGTGGACGTGGAGCGCGGGACTAATTTCGGATCAGGGCGCGACGCGTGGGTCAAGCGCGGGGCGGAGTAGGCCTCATTCCATTCATTTCCTCAATTTGATTCTGTTTATGAGGCGCGGTGCGTGTGACGAGGCGCGAGGCGTGAGGAAAAAATTTCTAAGGGGCGCAGAGCGTGGGTCAAGCGCGGGGCGCTGGATGCGGGACACGAGGCGTGAGACGGGGCGCAGGGCGCCACAATTTTCTTCTAGGGCGCATGCAACTGGCGCCTTGCGCCTGCTTCTTTTCCTTGGGCGCGCGTGATTGCTTTGCTTCCCATGAGTCACATGATGGAGGTGCATGCATGCATGGCCATGTTGGGTACACGCATGCAGGGCGCATTGCTTGCTTTCCAAAGGGTCATATGACCCTTTCCAAGGGCGCTTTGCAAGGGTTATAAGCACCTTGCATTCACACTTGGGCACACATGAATTTTCCTGAGGCGTGCGCCTCTAATTTTCTGGTGTAGTGCCAAAGCTCCTGGTCATTTAAAATTTCAAATTGCAACTTCAATTTTTCTATAAATAAATAAAAACTAAATAACACATAAAAATATCAAAAATTTAAATTAACTCTAAACTACTTAAATTAATTTGAAACCAAACAAAATGCTAATAAAACTAACATAAATTATTAGAAATTTATACTCAAAATTAACTAAAAATGCCAAGGCATCAGGGGTACATGAAGTTGGCTCCTATGATCAGAAATCATTGGAGAAGCAACTAGCAGAGATGACAACTGCCATTAAAGAACTTGCTCTAATAAGTCAACAGAAGGTGGTGGCATCTACTTCTACTCCAACACCTCCACCAGTAGTCCAGGTATGCGGGATTTGTGCTAGTGATCACCCTACAGATGTGTGCCCTCAACTGAATGAGGAATATGCAACAGTGGCAGCCACAAACTTTCCCAATCAAGGGCACTCTCAATTTGGTAACACCTACAACCCTTCCTGGAAAAATCACCCAAATTTTAGGTGGAATAACCAAGCCAACCACTACACCAAAACCAAGCTCAGCAACCACCACCACAATTCCACCCCAAACACACCTCCTTTCCCAGTGCACAAAAATATCAACCCCTCATCAGAGGGCACAAAACCATACACCTCCACCTCCCAAACCACCTCAATACACCCCACCTCAACCAACTCCAACTTCATCTGAGTCAGACATTCAACAACTTATGAAATTAATGTTGGAGATGAGGAAGGACGTCACTACACTAATGGAGGAGCGTAATGCTTCCCTAAATAATAGAAATCACATTCCTTCCCAAACAGTTCCAAACCCCAAGGGGAATGTGAGTGCCATAGCTCTGAGGTCAGGGACGGTACTTCCTACAGTTGAGGCCCCGAAACCTGGTGTGAAACCCAAAGTCATAACACCTGAGGAAGAAACACAGGTACATGAGGAGGAGCAAACAGAGGAGGAAATACAGGTGAAAACCTTGCAAAAGGGTAAAGAGAAGGTGGCTGTGGAAGAAAATGGAGCTGAGCCAACTGCACCACTACCAAAATTACCTTTCCCCCAAGCTGTTACAAGGGGAAAGAAAAAGACAAGGATAGACGAAGAGGTCTTGGAGACATTCAAAAAGGTTGAGGTAAATATTCCTCTCCTAGAAGCTATAAAGAAAGTGCCAAATATGTCAGTTTCTCAAGAATTGTGCACTCAAAAGAGAAGAACAAAGGGGGAAAAGGTTCAAGTAAATGCTGCTGCTCTAACCCTGCTCTTCCTCAAAATTCCAAGACCCGGGTTCTTTCTCTGTTCCGTGTCTTATTGGGGAGCTGATTATCAAGGATGCCTTGGCTGACCTGGGAGCTGCCATTAATGTCATGCCAAAAGCAATTTACCAAGCTCTGAACTTCGGGGAACTCAAGCCTACAAGACTCCTCCTTCAGTTTGCCAACAGGAGTGTGCAAAAACCAGAGGGACTGCTGGAAGATGTCCTAGTTAAGGTAAACGATTTAATATTCCCTGTAGATTTTTATGTGCTAGATACAGATGCCTCTATTCCTCTAGACCAGCAAACACTCATTCTTGGCCGTCCTTTCTTAAAAACCGCAAAAGCCAAGGTTGATGTGTTCGCCGGAACTTTGGATATAGAGTGTGGGGATATTAAGGCAAGGTTCTGCTTGAGAAGTGCAATGAAGCACCCATCTGACACTCATGCTATTTTTTCTCTTGACATTATTGATGAATTGGTTGATGATGAGGTGGGTCATTGGCTTCTTGAGCTTGGCAATAAAAATTTTAAAAATAAAAGCAGTGATGTTGTGAGTAATTGGTATGAAAAACTTGATTTGTTATGCCAGTTGTGTGAGGGGGACGATTGTGAACTCTTTGGGGATCAATCCCTTGTTTCTGACAACGAAAATACCCCTCCAATTGAGCAAATTTGTGAAAAACCCATGGAAACAGCATCATTTGCGTCTTTTTCTGTTTCTGACGCCAAAAAAATCGCTCTGGCAGTGGTTTCAGCCGCCTCAGCGGTCTTGACCGCTCCAGCAGTGGCGACCTCCGCTCCAGCGGAACTCACCGCCTCAGCGGAGACATCCACCGCCCCAGCGGAAATGACGTCTGCCCCGGCGGTCGCGGCGAACTCTGCATTGAAAATTCTTCCCCCTCACTTGAAATATGCTTACTTGGGGGATGGAAACACCTTTCCGGTAATCATAGCCAATGGTCTCTCTGTTGAAAATGAAAATAAGCTTTTGGAAGTTTTGAAAACAAATAAAAAGGCCATTGGTTGGGAGTTATCGGATTTGGTTGGCATTAGCTCTTCTATTTGCACTCATAGAATTTTTCTAGAGGAAGGTCGTAAAGCCATAAGGCAACCCCAGAGGAGAACTAATCCTCTCATTCTTGATGTGGTGAAGAAAGAGATTTCAAAACTCCTTCAGGCCGGGATCATTTATCCTATCTCTGATAGTGAATGGGTGAGCCCCGTGCAAGTTGTTCCTAAAAAGTCTGGAATCACTGTCATCAAGAATGAGAGAGATGAACTCATACCCACTAGAATCCAGAATTCGTGGCGGGTGTGTATTGACTACCGCAGACTGAATGAGGTAACACGCAAAGATCACTTTCCCTTGCCGTTCGTCGATCAAATGCTTGAAAAACTTGCGGGTCAGTCACACTACTGCTTCCTTGATGGATTCTCTGGGTATTTTCAAATACAAATAGCACCGGAGGACCAGGAGAAAACTACTTTCACTTGTCCCTTTGGTACCTATGCCTATCGTAGGATGCCATTTGGGTTATGCAATGCTCTTGGGACCTTCCAAAGGTGTATGATGAGCATCTTCTCTGACTTTATTGGTGAATTTTTAGAAGTGTTCATGGATGATTTCACTGTGTATGGAGATTCCTTCGACTCTTGCTTGCAACACCTCTCCCTTGTTTTAAAACAGTGCATCAGGACCAACCTAGTGTTAAATTTTGAAAAATGTCACTTTATGGTTGATAAAGGTGTGGTCCTGGGACACATTGTCTCTAAAGAGGGTATTGCAGTTGATCCTGCAGAGGTCGAAGTAATTTCCTCTCTACCTCACCCCGTCTCTGTGCGGGAGATTCGCTCTTTTTCTGGGTCATGCAGGTTTTTACAGGCGTTTCATAAAGGATTTCAGCAAAATTGCAAAGCCGCTGACCGACCTGCTGCAGAAAGATGCTGAATTTGACTTCAATAAGGACTGCCAAGAGGCATTTGAGCTGCTGAAAACCAGACTAATCTCCGCACCGATCGTGAAACCTCCGAAGTGGGACCTCCCCTTTGAGATCATGTGTGATGCGTCTAACTACGCTGTGGGTACCGCGATAACTCAGCGCGAAGGTAAGGAGTCATTTGTAATTTCTTATGCTTCCCGTACTTTAGATTCTGCTCAGGCTAACTATACCACCACTGAGAAGGAACTTTTGTCAATTGTTTTTGCTCTGGAAAAATTTAGATCTTATTGAAAGTGTATGTGTGCACGAGAAGGGGGGGTTGAATCGTGCAAGTTTTAAAAATTACTTCTTAAAACTTTTATTTAGAAAGCTGTTTTTACTCAGAAGGTAGATTTAAGAGTTTGCAGCGGAAATTGCTTTCTGAGAACATTAAGTTTCTGAGAACTTAGTATTTCTGAGAAAGTTCCTTTCTGAGCAGTTTTAAGAAAATGACTTTAAGTTAGAGTTTCTTAAACGCTTTCTGATTTTAATCAATAAAGTTTTCACGAGACCTCTTAATTAAATCGTGGTTGAGTTTTTCTCAAAGATTTATGCAAGTAAGAGTAAGGGAGAAAAGCTTACACAAAGATTTTATACTGGTTCGGTTATAACCAACCTACTCCAGTCCTCAACCTTCAGTTGAGAGTTCTTGGATATTCTTCTTAAAGTGCCTTCCCAGACAACAATGCCTTTACCAGTAAGGACTTCCACCACTTCACAACCCGAAGTGGATTTCCTTGCCTCCAACACTAGAGGACTTCCTTGCCTTAATCACTTAAGGACCCGAGGACTTCTTTGCCTTATCACTTAAGGACTTCCTTGCCTCACAACCGAGGACTTCCTTGCCTTAATCACTTAAGGACTTCCTTGCCTCACAACCGAGGACTTCCTTGCCTTAATCACTTAAGGACTTTGAACTTTGCCTCAAACACCAGAGGACTTAAAACTGCCTTCACACAAAGAAGGACTTAGCGTTTTTCGAAGTTGGTTTTGATCGAAACAACTACCAAGACTAAGTTACAAACCTAGTTTTACACTTAGTAGACTTCTAGAATAACTTACACAAGGTAAGGATTTACACCAATAATAACTAGAAGATTTTAGCAAGTTCGAAAACAACTTTTGAAAATTGTCTTTCTGAGAAAAATTCAAGTTCGAATATGATTTCAAATTGACAGAGTTTTTGCTCAGTTTGTTTAAGAATCTTTCGCACTAAAGTTTCGTCAATTTACTCTGTATTTGATCTCATATATATAGGCGTTAATGAGCCACGAATTTGAAGTTTCTCTTTGCTAATGTGGCTGTGTCCTTTTCGGAACGGCTCCCTGCTACAGTCAGCGCGAAATGAGGACTTTTCAGAGCTGCACAGTGCGCGTGTTCCCACTTCCTTAGTTGTTGTAGCGAGCTTTCTGAGACTGCTTGCGATCCCTTGAGTCCAGACACTTGGTTGCTTCTGAGTCCAACTTTCTGAGAGTTGTACGGACTTCTGAGGCGAACCTTCTGAGGGAAGACCCTTCTGAGAACTACTAGTCTCAAGGTCTTCTGAGACCCTTCTGAGGCGACAGTGTTCTTTCCTCAGAAACATGTTTTCACCTTCTGCGCTTCTGAGACATCCTTTCTATATCTTTGGCGCTATGATTTTATCAATTGATCTCGAGGCTACTTGATGTTTTGTCTTGGTCTTTACTCATGGTATTGCAATAATTTAAAGCTTTCTGAGACACTTAGCACACATATTAGCAAAACCTTAAGTAAATTTTTATACTTATGGCTTACCTTGTTATCATTAAAACTTTCATAACTCTAAGAGAATTATGCCTAATTCTCTCAGAAGGGTTCTGGAGCTTACAATCTCCCCCTTTTTGATGATAACAACTTAAGTCTTAAGATAATATTTTGCTTAAGTTCAGAAGTGTTTCTGAGTAAGTTCACAACTTATTCAGAATGCACTTTTGCTTTCTTAGAACTTAACATTGCTTTCTGAGAGAAGGCTCTGTTATTTTCTTAGAAGGCTTTGATAATCAACAGTTAAAGTATGCAATGTATGATCACTGTTTGAGATTATCATTACATAGCGTGTATTTCTTGATGAATATATGTATGAAATTCAGAAATACCAGGCTAAGTAATCAAGAGATGCCAATAATAAAAATAAGCATAAATTAAGTAAAACAAGAGATGCCAAATAATGATTTTTCATTGATGGTTTTGTAGAGATACAAATATTTTGCTCCCCCTAAGTTGTTGCTCCCCCTAAGTCCTAGCCTAGTGTTTACGTATAGTCATTGTACAAAATTTTATCATTTATCTACTCCCCTTTGTTACATCAAAAAGGGTGGCTAATACATAAACGCCATCATTGACTTAGAACTACTGCCTTCTGGCAATGTAGCGTAGCAGCTGGCATATCTCCATGAGAATCTCGCTCTGAGTCGCATGCGGAGCGCATTCTGGAGGTAGTTCAGAGGAAGTGGAAGGCTGTTGAGAAGATGAGGGTTGAGATGGAGGAGGACGAGAGACTTCAGCCTCAAGTACATCATCGATGATATCCCTCGTTTGATATTCAGGAAGTTCTTCTTCTTGGACAGCTTCGTCTTCAATAGCAGCGAGTTCAATAGAAGGCTGCCTCTGAGTGTCCTCAGAAACTAGAGCAAAGTCTAGATCAGAGATTGTGGAGCTGATGGTTGCTCCATTGCACCAGAAGTCTGAGCATCTTCGGAGAGGTTGAAAGTTGAGATCTGGCTATGTATGGCTTCATGCCCTTCAACTTCTCAGTTCGACCAAAGAAAGGCCGAAATTGCACAGAGGGTGGGGGTGACTACCATTCTTCCTAGCTGAAAGCCGAACTAATCATCGAGTCCGTAATCGAGAAGGTAGGACCTTGTTGATCGAAGGATGGAGGAGGAACTTTTGTTAGATCTTGAGGAGGAACCTCTGGTTCCTTCTGAGAGTCCTTCTCAGATAGAGTTCCTTCTACGGAACTGTGGGCAACAAATGCCTCAACTGCTGCAACTCCGGCAGCCATGGTAGCGTCAGCGCCCACCTCTGAGCTGAGCCCAGTGCTGGTGGTCCCTGGCACTACTTCATGTGTTGAGACATGAGTTTCCTCATGTTCCAGAGGGATCTCAAAAGAGAGGGGACCAACCTCAGAAGTTGGTTCAAGTAAGGCTTCCTCATGCTGTAGTTGTTGTTGTGGTTGCATCTGAGCAGCTTCTGGAGTCTCAGAAGGTTGATCCAGTTCCTTCTGGACATCAAGCTCGTCTGAGCCAATGACTCAGCATTCACAGTAGCAACCTCAGTTGTGGTTGCCTCAGAAAGTTCCACCATAGAAACCTCAGATGGGTTCTTCTGGGCTCTTTCTTGGAGCTTCCAGCATCTGGAGTGCGATGCTCAATGCGGAAGCTTGCCGCATCTCCTTCCTCAGAAGAGGAATCAGCAACATTTCCTCCATGCCCATGAACGTCTTCTCTGGGAGGAGAGACATTCCCAGAGGGGGAGGAGTGATGAGAAGCTTCTGCTTCTTCTTCAACAGCAGCAGCAGCAGGTAGTAGTGGTGGTAGTGGTAGCAAAGCAGCAGCAATTTCTACAATTTCTTTACCCGTCGGCTTCGGTGGGCTCTGTTTCTTAGTGGTTTTATCCCCACTCCTTTGTGAGACTTTCCCTGATAATGCAAGGATGCTGGAGTTTAGTTTCAAATTTGGTGGGTTTAAAACCAGAAACAGAATCAGAAATAGGAAATGAGTAGAAGAAGATTAAGAAAGGAAGGTGGAGTTTTAGAGTAAGCCTTTTACCAACGACCACGTTTCTTTTTCCCTTCTGTGGGCACGTCTGGGACTTGGAGAGTTGGAGGTGTTTTCCTCTTTCTGGTCAGGGGTTGCTCAGAAGTTGTTTTCTTCTGAGTCTTCAGCAGCATCAACAACCTCAGGTTCCTTCTGAGGAGTCTTCTGAGCTTCCTTAGAAGCCATACTCCTTGTCACCCTTGTTGGAGAAGGATGAGTCACCTTTTGCTTCTTCTTCTCTTCTTCTGAAGGATCGGAAACCTTTTCCTTTCCTTTTTCAGCCTTAGAGGGCTGTTTGGGACCAGCAGCTCCCTTAGAAGGCTTCGCTTCCTCCTTCTTCTTCTTGATGTTGTTGAAGGTGACCATTGTGAATTTGCTGTGGTTGAAGACATACTCGTAGTCTTCAAGTGGGAAGGAGAGATGGTTGAGGATTTTGGTCAGAAGGCTTCCGTAAAGTAGACTTGTGAGAGCCCTCTTAGGATGAACTTGGTGCATCATGTAGTTGAGCACCATCCTTCCAAAATCTACTCTTTCCTTCTTCAGCAGGTGGTACAGTAGGCATGCATCCATGGTGGTGACGTTCCCCATGTCTCCAATCCGAGGGAGAAGGGTATGCTGGACAACTAAGAAGATGATTCTGGCCTCTTGCGTAAGATGAGGCACCTTTACGCCCTTGAGTGGTAGACTGTTGCTACCAGTCAGAAGTGTCACCACTTCTTCTTCTGAGTCATCTACCTCCTTGACCCATTCTGGGTTGTCAGCGATGACAGCACCACCATTCAAGGTCTTGAAAATTTTGTTGATGTCAGAGGAGGAGAAGCGGATTTGTTGATCAGCAATCGTGCTCTGACCCCTTTGTTGGTGAACCTTTCGATTTGCGAGTAGAAGGCCCTCACCACATTTGGGTAGCATACGTCCTCGGAGCTCATCATGGCTGGCCATCCAGGTTGCTTAAGAAATGTGAGCTGAAGTTCGTCTACCTGGTTGTAGACATTGAGAGGCAATACCCTTCCCATGGCTAGATTCCGTGGGAGATAGGTCTTGTGAAATAGGGATTGCATCTTCTCATCCTCGTAGAGGATGTCTTCTGATACCTCATTAAGGTTGTTTCTCATTAATCCCTTAATTTCTCCACAGGAGGCCATTTGGAAGAAAAGTTTAAGTTTGGAATGAGATGAAGGGAGATAGAGAAGACAAGAGAGCAGAGATAGCAGAGAGAGAGAGAGAGAGGAGGGAGATGAAACAGATGAAGATTGGAAAGCGAGGAGAGGATTTAGCAGAGTTTTGGTAAGTTTTAAGCGCAAAGTGCTCAAATGGAACAATGCCATGAGTATTTATAGAACTGCTTGTAACTAGCCGTTTCTGACGCTTATCCAAAAGTTACCGTTGGTAACTTGTTTCTCGGAAGGTACCCTTCTGAGAAAAGTGGTCCTTCTGAGAAATGCTCCTTCTGAGAAAATGTTTCAGAAGATCTCCTTTCTGAGGGATGAGTCTTCTGAGAACAAATTTTCTCAGATAGAGTTTTCTGTGTTTTTCCTACTTCTAGCTCAGAAGCTTAGTTCTATTGTTTGTCTCAGAGTCTAAACTAGGACTAAGGGGGGGTTTCTAAGAAAAAGTTTTTAATTTCAAAGTACTTAAACGTCTTAGATTAAGAAGTCCTTTCAGAACATTGAAACGATCCTCGGGTAAAGGCTTTGTAAATATATCTGATTTGATCCTCAGTATTCACAAATTTGAGTTCAATGTCGCCTTTTTGCACATGATCCCGAATAAAATGATGTTTTATATCAATGTGCTTGGATCGAGAATGCTGAATAGGATTCTTAGCTAAGTTGATAGCACTTGTATATCACAAAGGATAGGAATTTTGGTGTACCTTAATTGATAATCAAGTAGCTGATTTAATCCAGAGCATCTGAGAACAGCAGTTTGCAGCGGACACATATTCAGCTTCAGCAGTTGATAAGGCGATTGTATTTTGCTTCTTGCAAGACCAAGTGATCAAGCACTTTCCAAAGAAGCAGCAGTAGCCACTTGTGCTTTTGCGATCGATCCTATCTCCAGCGTAGTCAGCATCACAATATCCTACAACATCAGAAGAACAACCTTTCTCGTACCAAAGACCAAGATTAGTAGTTCCACTTAAATATCGTAAAATTCGTTTAACCGCAGTTAAATGTGATTGCTTAGGCTTAGACTGGAATCTAGCACAGATCCCAACACTAAGTTGAATATCTGGTCTGGAGGCAGTTAAGTAGAGAAGTGAGTCAATCATCCCTCGATAGTTGCTTTCTGAGACTTTCTCACCATCTTCATCCAAGTCAATTACTTGAGAGGGATGCATGGGAGTGCTCATGGGTTTGGCCTTATCCATCAGAAACTTCCTCAGAAGTTCTTTGGTATACTTCTCTTGGTGGATAACTGTCCCTTCTGACTCTTGCTTGATTTGCAATCCTAGGAAGAATTTTAATTCTCCCATCATGCTCATCTCGAATTCACCTTGCATAAGCTTGGAGAATTCTTTGCAAAGGCATTCATTGGTTGCGCCAATATTATGTCATCAACATAAATCTGGACAATCAAGAAGCCAGAGTCTTCTGAGAGTGTAAAGAGAGTTGTGTCCACTTTCCCTCTTGAGAATCCGTTTTTAAGCAGGAAAGAGCTCAATCTATCGTACCAAGCTCTTGGAGCTTGTTTCAGCCATAGAGAGCCTTTGTAAGCTTAAATACGTGATCCGGGAATGCATCATTCACAAAACCAGGAGGTTGTTTTACATAAACTTCCTCAGAAAGGTATCCATTCAAGAAGGCAGACTTAACGTCCATCTGATAGAGTTTGAACCTTTGTGTGCAGCAAAAGCTAGCAACATTCTGATAGCTTCCAATCTTGCGACTGGAGCAAAAGTTTCATCGTAGTCTATCCCTTCTTGTTGGTTGTACCCTTGAGCAACCAATCTGGCCTTGTTTCTCACGACTTGACCGTTTTCATCAAGTTTGTTTCGAAACACCCATTTAGTCCAATGACACTCTTGCCTTTGGGCTTTTGAGTTAGTTTTCAAACTTGATTTCTCTCGAATTGGTCAAGTTCATCCTGCATGGCATTTACCCAGCTAGGATTATCTAACGCCTCTTCTATGGAGTCTGGTTCAAGTTCAGAAACCATAGCAAGATTTGTGTAGTTCCTTCTGGTTCTTACGCCACGTTCTGGATCACCAAGACTTCATTCTGAGAGACGTTCTTCAAGTCTCTTGAACCTCTAATCCTTTAGGAGTAGGGTTCTGAGAAGGAGACACAGAAGGTTCTCTTTCTGAGTCATCAGAAGCTTGACCTTCTGAGAATCGAAGTTCCTTGCATTTGGAGAAGTAGATTCTCTAGGTTCTGGAGCTTCGATGATGCTACTAGATTTATCTTTAGATGGAGATGGTTGTTCCATGGGTTGGAAATCAGTCTCATCATCTATAAGAATTTTCTTTTGGCTTTCTCAAGAAAGATGTTGAGTTTCTCAAACTCA